>CAWUFW010010293.1:600000-709913 GCA_963921515.1 Calotriton arnoldi
TAAGGGCTTCTTTATCCAATTCTTAATAAATTTTGCAACATGGTCCATAGGCCACCATTCGCCACTTCTAGGGTGTTTAATATTTATTGGGCTACACATATCCCCTCCAAAAGGATCCTTTATACTTTCACTTGAGGCTTCTACCTCCATACTTTCAAATTCTTCATAACCATCATCTTCCTCTAAATCTAACACATATTCATCCATATTTTCATCATTTTTCTCTGACCAAAAATTTTGCAATCCCTCATCAAAAGTTTCTTCCTCCTGCGTGCCGCCAAGGGCATCCTCTCCTTGCGTGCCGCTAAGGACACCTTTCCTTTGTGTGCCGCCAAGGACACCTTTCTTTGTAGTTGGTAAACTTCCAACTTTATCCTTTTGTGTCATTTGCACTTCTTCAATGTGTCTTGTCTTCTTTGCTTTTTTCTTCCCTACTAGCTCTGTACTCATACCTTCACCCTCTGATAAAGAATACAACTCTTCTCCTGACTCATTTCCTCTCCTTTTTCTACTTTTCAAAAAATCTTCCATAGATTCTTTTACTTGCTTTCTCATTTCATATTCAATTAATTTCTTAACAATCTCCTCATTAATTGTACCTCCTGTAATCTCTACCTCCCTTTCCTCATCTCTCTTCATTTTCAAAATTCCTAACACTCACTGTTAGTTAAAATACCAATTCTATTTCCCCTATATTCTTTAATTTTCAGTAGTCACCACAAACTACCTGATATTTCTTCTAAAAATCACCTCTCCTATTTATCTGTGCACCGATCAGCTGTTAATTTCTTCTTGTGATTTACGCTCGGGAAAAACAGTCGTTAAACCGTTCCCTACGATCGCGTATAAATCACTTAACCAATACAAACTTTCCCAATTCAAAATGGCCTCCACTCTCGTGAGATCACGCACGAAACGTGCTTACGTGTGATCCTCGCGCTGAACTGATCATTCTTCCGTGTGTGATGCAGCTGACGCGAGCCGATTCCTACGGCTCTGATGAAATCCACGAGACAAACAGCTGACACACGAGCGCTACCTCGTGCATCAAGCCCCGCTATCTCGCGCTTCAGAGACACTGCGCCAACGGTAATGCATTTTTTAAAATGCTACAAATGTTTGTTTAATTTTGTAATTCCCTCTTACTTCAATTAAACCCTAGAAAAGCGCCTGTAACCACAATCCAAAAATCTCAATTATATTGAAATCAACTTACATTAAATATACTCCCTTTTTTTTATATATTCTAATTTACAAATATCACAAAAACAAAGTTAAAAATCACACAAGAGCATGTTTCCATATATTAGAAGCTAGCTCTAACTTAAAACACAAACACATCCAGACCACATCTAGTTTAACATACATTCATAAGACAAAACGAAAAGAGTTTGACTTATCTTTTTCAGGAGCAGCAATAAAAGAGAGAATGTTGGTTGGAAGGAATACTTATAGACTTTGTGTTCCAGTTCTAGTGTTTTTATTCTATTGTGAAGTCTTTGAAGGTGCTGCAGGAGTGGCAAATAAAAGATGTTTGCATAATGGTAGCCTCCGGTCTTGTAATGAAATCATGTCTGCATAGGTGAGTGAACATCTTCCATTATGAGTCCGTTACATGATATGAAGCATGAACCACATGGCATCTTCCAGTTCACACACATCTACTTCAGAAGAGCATCAATTCTGATTACATCTACTTCAGCAAGGTGACTTGCTACCACCCGAATCGGCCCCCACTGGCTAACAACATTGTGGGTCTCAATTGCTGCTTCATTTCATACACTTCATTCCTAAAGCCCCTCTGCTTCAGCAATTGGCATAGATATGGCAACAAAACACCAAACAGTGCACTTACCTGAATGCTGGCAGTAAAACATGTGGCTGCTGGTAAAGAGAGCTGTTATCATTATCCCCTGTAAGGACAGGATTAGCTTGCTGGTTTAAGCAAAACTGTAAAGAGTTCTATAACAAGGGTTATTGCCTTAATGTTAAAAGGCTGAGGCTGAAGAAGGATAATGGGGTAACATGTTTGTCTTACTTGGGCACATTTATTTGGTAGTGAGCTGTATTGTTCCAAGTGACATTCAGAATGTTAAGCAAAGGACCTTATTATGAACAACCTAGCATACCGATATGTCAACTGCTGGCACATCACATGTCGAAATTCTAAGGTATATGGAGAACATCACAAGTCTGTCGGTTTCACCAGAGGAAAAATACACGCTAATTAGAGAGATATGCAGATTTCGGTGCCGCAAGAGCCAAAATCTATATAGTATTCTCACGTATTTGGTCAAAATATCAAAAGAAAATATTGTGCACATAAATATTGAAGGTAAGGGTTGTTTTTAGTACTGTTGTAAAAATTATTGTGGCAAAAATACCACTGTACATAACATTGTTTCTAAGGTTCGTTATGGTTTTCGTTTTTTCAAATTGTTTTATGTCAATTGTTATTGTCATTGTTATTTAATTGAAAAAAGGTATTTTCATAGTTTTTTTAAAATTATGTATTCATTATGAATGATAAAATTCATATTTATAAAAGCTTTGTTTTAAAGTGTGTGATTTGCTTTTACAAATTAATTGTATTTATTGTTAAGGCATAATTTTTTTTATTAGTGTTATTTAACAAGAAAGAAACAAATTTTAGTACACTATTTTTGTATATTGGTATTTTTATTGCTATGTTGGTTACAGTTTAGATTATATTTACTTCCATGTTTTACAGTTTGATTTGTTATTTTGTTTTAATAATATGTGTGGTGTTTATTTGATTACTTTGCATTCTCAATTATTATTTAATTATTTAATTATTATTATTAGGTATTATTAGGATATATATTAGTAAGTGGTTTTTGTAAGTTATATTATTTAATTGAATGATTGTGTTTATTTGTGTCATATAAAATACAATTTATTTTTATTATATATAAAAACTACTTTGTTGGGATCCAGAAAAGATAAGAAAATATTTGTTGTAATGGAGTGATAACTGTAAAATGTGAGATCTTTAGTGTCCAACATCTGCCCCAAATTGATTCAGATTGGAGTTGGAATAGCAGATGTGATCCTCTAATGTCCAACACCTTCCCCAAAATGGTTTAGGTTGGAGTGGGAATAGTAAATGTGAACACTTTAGTATCTAACACATTCCTCAAATTGGTCTAGATTGGAGCTGGAATAGTAAATGTGACCCCTTTAGTGTCGAACACCTTCTACAAAATGGTTTAGATTGGAGTGGAAATAGTAAGTGTGACCCTGTTTTAACACCTTTACCCAAATATGTTACATTACAGTGTCAATAGTAGATGTAAAGTGTTTAGTATTTAACATTTCACCAAAAATATTATTTATTTTGTGTATTTTATTCTCCACTGAATGACACGTTATGGTTTTTATATTGTAATTTATTTTGTTTTTGCATATACTTTATATATTCACATTTATATAAACACATATATACTTTTTGTTGGACATGGTCCTTCTTAGGGGATTTCCCTAAAAATGTTTGCTTTTTTCCTCCTAATTTTTGCTGATTCTCTTTTCATGGCCATAGGACTATTGGCACTGTTAGTATTTAACATATCACCAAAAATATTATTTATTTTGTGTATTTTATTTTCCATAGAATGACACGTTGGTTTTTATATTGTAATCTTTTGTGTTTTTGCATATTTTATTTACTTTATATATTCACATTTATGTCAACACGTATATACTTTTTGTTGGACATGGCCCTTCCTCCTAGTTTTTACTGATTCTCTTTTCATGGCCTTAGGACTCTGGGCACTTTCTCGCTGTAATGCAGTGTGAAAGCGTGCATGCTCTTCCTACACATGCTAGGAAGTAGTGCTTACCTGATTGGCTTAGGTGTTGTACCTGTGAGTACCCTGTAAAGATGTATAACACATACCCAGGGCAAGCACTGCATTGCCCACTGGTAGGGCTCAGCACTGATTGTGCCACCAACAAGAATAGCCTTTAAAATATGTCTCAAGCCTGCCATTGCATTTCTAAACCATTAACCAATGCTGAGTAGGCCATTCACTACCACTAGGACACTCCAAGTGTAAGCCCTGAGGGGTTGGGCAAGTGGGAAGGGAAAGGAAGGGCAGGTACACATGTGTGTTCCCTGCCCAGGTAGTGAAGAATTCCCATGTGGATTTTTCCTACCTAGGAGTCATGGGTCAACATTGGGGACTTGCTGAATGACCTTTAAACTACAGTTTTAGCTTACAGGAGGAAGTAGCTTCATGGTGTTTTCAAACATGTCTCAAGCCTTCCATTGCAAGTCTGGGTGTGCACGTTTGCAGTTATGCTTAGGTTGGCTTTTCTAAATCATTGGCCAATGATGAGAGTGCCTTTCACTAACAATAGAGCACCCCTAGGGTGAGCCGTGGGGGGGGATAGAGCGAGTGATAGGTGAAAGGCAGGGCAGGTAACCATGTGTGTTCCCTGCCGAGGAAGTAAAGAACCCCCATGTGTGTTTTCACTACCTACGAGGTTTGCTCTCCCCATAGGTTAACATGAGGGAATGGCTGAGATTATGTTAAGCTGCAGAGGTGGCTTACAGTGGAGCAGCCTCATGTTGTTTACTATCATTGGATTGACAATGACAAATCCTCCCTTGTGGTAAAGGTGGATTTGTCATTGGTATCTTAGAAATGCCACTTCATGAAAGTGGGCATTTCTGTGAGCTAAACTCTTTTACGTGCCTTTTAGTTTGATTCCTGTCCACACTGGAGGCTGGAGGCTGGAGGAGCACATCTGTGCATTCCCCAGAGACAGCCATAAACATTGGACATGCAACTGCAATGTCCGACCTCTGCCATTTGAGGACTTGGCTGGATAGATTGGAAGGAGAGGTTTTGACACTTGGCCTCTGGGAAGCCAGATCATGGCCCCACTTAAGATTAAGATCTACATTCCAAGGCCTCATGGCAGACACGACTGAAATGTCTGTGAGATCTGTGGTTCAAAGGGAAACCCTCTGAACCACCCCCAACTTCAAAGGCACACTACAGTATAACTACTGGTGCCAGACTTCAGCAGGGCAGAGATACACGTGTGGGGACGTGGGACCAGACATTCTGGGCTGCGTGGTGCACACTGTCAGAGGAGTCTGTTGTGCACAAGGAGGAGACTGCCATTGGAAGGGACTGTGCACCCTGCCTGAATAGTGGCTGGCCTGGGCTGACTACCTGCTGCTGTGTGGCACCCTGAAGTGTGCTCTCCAAGGGCTTGTTGGGTTGCCACCTGTTCTTTGTGGAGGTTTGAGGGACATCAAGACCTCTCGTGAGGGACCTACACCATCTACTTGTTTCACCTGGAGAGCAGTGCCCTCTCAAGCGTCTACTTCATCTGCTGGATCCTGACTGCAGTGCGGTTTGAGCATAGAACTAAGTACTGTGCCTGGAGACCAGATTGCCTTGTGTGGAGCCTCCAAACCGTGCCTGCATCTAAGGAGTGTGGCCCCTGCATCGTGGGGTCTGAGCACGCAAAAGGGTCTCACTAGTGGTGAGCAGCTTCACCGGTTGCGGGTCTCAGTTTGGCCCGCTTCGTCGTTCGTGCCGAATCTTCCTCGTGCAACACGCTCACTGCATCCTCATTGCGTGCAGTGTTGCATTCACAGGTTGCAACCTTTGGAGGGAGGGCGCATCCGTAGTAGTTCCTCATTTTACATGCTGTACTACTGAACCTGTGACTGTGTGTGTGGGACCGGATTCTCTAGTGCGACTCCTATCATTGCATACCAGACGTTGTGCCTCATTCCATGGAGGTACGGCGAACCCGACTGTGCATTGACTGTCACCGGATTATCTGGCGCGACTCGTACCATCATGCACAAGACATTCTGCCTCATTTCTGGGGAGCTTCGGCAATCCCAACTTTTGGTTCATTGTGACTGGATTGTCTGGTGTGACTCGTATCATTGCGCACCAGACGTTGTGCCTCATTTACAGGAAGGTACGGACAACCCGAATCGTGGTACATCGTGATCAGATTTTCTGATGAGGCTCGGATCAATGCGCATCAGACGTTGTGCATCACCTCCCATGTAGGGTGGGGACAGTTGCACCCCCCATTCATCGAGTGTTCCGCTTTGCTCTAAGTGCAGCGAATCAACTTCCCTCTTGTGAGAGGCTGGCCTGGTATACGATGTCCACTAATGTAAGTGGGCACCTTGCACCAGTCCAGACAACCCTTATGGTGATTTAGGAGGTCTTAGACAACCTTAGAAAGCTCTCTAAGTGGTAGCTGTGGAGAGCAGCCTTCAGGCTTAGTTCAGAAGGAGTGTAAAGCAGCTTGTTTTACCAAAATGCAATCTTATAGTATAGATTAAGTGAAAAAGAACCACACCAAGTATTTATAAAAATATGTATTCTGTTATATAATACTCTCTAGTACAGCAATGAACACAATGCACACAATACTTTAGCAAAGAAACACAGTAAATAGCACGAAATACACAGTGGTCACAGGGAGGGACCAAACCATATACTAAGAAAGTGGTATAAAATCCATGATTCGGATCAAGACAGGGACGAGAGTACGTAGAAGTGCTGGGACCCCAAGGAACCACCCAAGGTTAGTAGATAGGGACCCCACAGAGAGCGTGTGCAGTGTGGAAACACGACCACGTGCTCCGTACAACTCTATGTGCAAGTCGCGGTTGGATTTTTAAAGATTAACGACCCTTCCCAGTGGACCCTGAAGAAACCCTGTGGAAGACAGAAGGTTGGAGAGCCATCCCACCCGTGGATACCCTAGTACCCACATTACCTTCACCAGGGAAGTCGGGTGCATACGTGTGAAGTGGTGTTGGAAACCGCTGTCGAACACAATGGAGGACTTCAGGAAAGTGCCACTGTGGAGGAAGGAAGAAGTATCCGGTGGAATCCGAAGATGGATTCTTGATGAGAGGCACCTGCAAGCAGAGGGGACAGAGTCTAGGTCACTCAGGAGTTGTTATATCCCGCATAGATGCCCTAATGTAGACCCGTTCGTACATGCCCTAAAATAGACGTATTCATATTTACCCTAATATGGTCATGTTCGTACTTGCCCAATTATGGTCATGACCGCATATGCCCAATTATGGTCACAACTGTACATGTCCTATTATAGTATGATTCCTTATATAGGCATGATCTTTCACCTACATTGGTCCCAGCTAGTACACAACGAGCTCTGAGGGCTGAACGTTATCTATCCTGTGGTTTTGAATGCAGCAGGGTTCTTCCAAACACAGGCCCACACTGTACTCATTAATTATGTATGGCTTTCTAAGAATACACCACCAGCATAATATGTATGTACAAAGTTCACCCCTGACGTCTTCCTCATGTCCAATACAAACCATACTGAGGACCGAGTCTCTTTAGGGTATAAATACACCACATCTTGCCCCGGTAAGATAGAGGGAACCGAGACTTCCATGCTGACACACTGACCAGAGACGCTGAGGCTCCTGCATGCAGTCGCTCAAACTGACAGTGGTCTGACACAACCCGGATGGGGTGTCCAACTCGAGACCAGGACGGGGTCCCACACTCTCTCTATTCAGGTATGGGGGTTCGACTAAATCCTAGGAGGATTCTTGGCTCTTAGCTTCTAAGACCTACACACATATGCTAAGTACACTCAGGTACATCTAGGTAGGCATCGTAGGAGTACGCACACTTGCCTAGTGCTTTTATATTCATGTATGTATTCATGACTATCGCAATATGTATGGTAGAACTGTTCTATCCCTTTGCTTTTATCGTACTGCTGATAATATATCTCTGCTATTGTCTGCTGGTTACCGCAGCACATATATTTTACACTAGAATAACAACTGTTCAATAAATACTTATTGAAACGCCCGACTGTTTATTCTGTGTAACTCTCTGAGACAAACCGAATCAGTGAGCACGAGTGACTGAGCGAAAGGTAGTACATTGTTTCCACGATTCTGAGGAAATCAGGGTTGTCATGTTCTAAGGTTGCCAGAAACTAATCTCTCCCCGATAAGAGGAGACACTAGTGGCACTGCGAGGTAGCTAATGCGAAACTAGGCTAACATATACGGTGGGGGTGCACAGAGTCAGTCTGCCACCAAGCCCGCAGTATATGTTACCCAAACGCACAGGTCCTGTAGGGGTACTATAGGAGTTACACGACATGGCGCCGCCAACGTTGGTTGGGTACTTATTTAACGGTAGAATCTGAGTAGTTCAGTCATGCTATTCTCAGAGAACCTACTCACAAAACCCCAGAGACGTCTGGAGTGGGTGGGCACAAAATCCGCCACAGCTGAGTAGTACGAGAATACTATTTATTAGCTACTGGTTATTCAAGCTTGAAGGACATTTAGTTCCTACAATTGTGCACTTACACCTTATTTTAAGAACTCTTTAATCTCCCTTTTCTCAATTTAAAATGATGGAAGAAACAAACACAACAGTGAGAGTTACAACAAACCTCTTCGGTTTAGAAGAAGACCCTGAAGATGCAATACAAATTGCACCAAATTTCAGAAGGGCAGTCACCATAAAACTTCTAGAACATGGCTTAAGAGCCAGGGGTGGTACAGTAATTTTCGTGATTGAGGCACACAAATCCAATAAAACAGAGGTATTCTATTCTTGGGTTACATTCTCAGCAACAAATGCAATAACAAATGTATTTCACTACTACCAAGAAGGTGAAACACCAGCGGACTATACTCCTTTTGAGGAAGTAGAGGTTCCGCTTACTTACCAGGAGCATAATTACTGGTTTAAAGGCGCCCTACCCCACGTATGAGGAAGAGCAAGATTAGGCCCGCTCGGAGGAGCAGGAGCCACATGGCCCATATTAGCGGCATACACACCGCATCCTGACATTGACACAATGCCACAGCCAGACTTACTCGTACAACACAGAGATTTAATTAAAATCTACAGAAACCTCGCACAATTTGTGATGAGGACTTTAACAGTTCAGCCTGCACCAGTTGCAGCACAAGACACTCCAGTCCAAGGTACAGTTAATAAAATAACTCCACAAACATTACACGCGATAATGGGCAAAATGCCAGCAAAACGCGAACAAATCCCATTCTGGATAGCTCAGAAAATAACTCAGCTTGAAGCAGTATTCCCGAATACTACAACCAGTGATAAACACAGAATTCTTACAATCTGCTTGCCCATGGGTCTCACACCACAAGTAGAGGACTGCACCTCTTGGGGTTCAGTCTTTGCTGCCATATATACCAGAACACATGGTATCCCGTCCTTAGCAGTAGTACCTGACGCATTGAAACAGATACAAAATGAGTACGGAGCAGAGCCTGCCCCTAACTTAGGGCTGAAGTTACTAAATAACTTTGACCAGGTATCAGCCATAATACTAGCTAATATTAAGGGGGAAGCAGCTTTTGTGGCGATCCACCAACGCCTGAGGGAGTTCGGTCCAGACGACCAACAACACGAACTACCCAAAATAATTGAAACTGCATACGCAGAACTAGGCAGAGACAGTTTGGGTGGGAAAGCATTAAAACCACAACTGGTGGGCAGTCCTGAAAAGGACACTACTAAGCAGACACCTACTTCTTCTAAAAAGAAGTGGGAAAATAAAAAACAACAAAAGTCTAAAGACACCAGATCTCAGTCCAGAGGTAGGTCTCCTCAACAGGATCCCTCAGAAAAGAGGTATAACCTCAGGAATAGGGATAATATTAAAAAACCTGACAGGTATCAGGATACTGATACTCGTTCCTCTCGTTCCTTTCAGGGTTCATCATGAAACTCCGAGAGGGAAGGACGGTCAAAGGAGCGTACAAAGTCCAGAGACACGCAATGCGCTGCGGACTACGCACCTAAAAAAGAAGATACACAAAAATCAAAACCTCAGTTCAAAAAGAAGAAGGTAGCAGGTCTCAAGATCAAACATGCCCAGAATTCTGAGGACACAGCTTCTGAACAGGTAGTGGGCTCTGACGATGCTAGACAGCGCGGCAGAAGTAACAATAGCTCGCCAGAACCTGAAGGAATTTCTGGTGACAGTGGAGTTGAGTGAGTATATCATGGTGGAAACACCCGATACTCGGGTAAGTGTCCCACATAAGTTACATGAGATAACACTCAGGATGGAGGGGGACAAGCCCAGAAAAGTTAAAGGTCTCTTTTGGAAAAATCTGTCATCTGGTTATGACATTCTATTAGCAGAACAAGACTGGCCGCCAGCATTCGTCATGGAGTGCCCTAGGGGAGAAACTGTAATTTTTCCAGCCTTTTCCGACCTCGTTCCCATTCACCTAAAACATGCATATTCACAGGAGTGGGCGGTTGCCCTAGCTCCAGCATTGTACATAAATCATGTTGGTTGGGATGAGGATTCAACCCACCACGTGATCCCGTTAAAAGTTTCCCCAAATGCTCAAAGGCAATACCCTATCTAGCAGGAAGCTAAAAATCAAGTCAGGGAGATTCTAGACCAACTAGAATACCAGGGGGTGATAGAAAATTGCACTTCACCTATGAACAATCCGTTGTTTCCCGTAATGAAACCTGACAACACATATCGTCTAGTTTTAGATTACAGACATTTAAACACTTGCACAAAGACATTTGCAGTTCAAAATGCACACAGTGCCGCATTAATGAATAACATTGTGCGGAAAATATACAAAACAACACTTGATATCTCAAATGGATTTTTCTGCCAAAATATAGCACCTGAAAGCAGATATCTGACCGCCTTCAGTGCGTTAGGGTCCCAGCGACAATTCTGTCACCTAGCCCAAGGGTATAAAAACAGCCCGGGGGCATTTTCAGCAAGAGTAACAGAGTTACTCCAACATTTGGATGAGGAAGCATTGTCCTATGTGGATGATATTTATCTGACGTACGATGACTTAAAGAGGCACTTGACCAGGGTGAGCACCATTAGTTTGGGATTCGCCTCTGAGGGCTATAAATTTAATTTCAGAAAATCAAAAATTGCCCACCTCAATGTCCTGTTTTTAGGATACGAGCTGTCAAGTGAAGGAAAAAGCCTAGCAGCTAACTTTTTAGAAAAGTGTGTGCTGCTCCAACCTCCAAAAACATTAAAGAATTTACAATCAATTCTGGGATTCCTAAATTTTGGTCGAACATACATTTTGGATTACGCAGAAAAAGTAAAACCTTTCTACGACTTAATAAAACCGGACTTTTCAGTCAGACAATGGACACAGGAAATATCCTGCGTACCCTACAGGAAGACATGATAGCTTCTAAACATTTACAGACACGTGTAAACGCACAGAACTTAGTGATCCGAGTCATAGCGGGTCAATGCGGGTACACTTATTTAACTTTTAATGAAGGCAAAACAGTACCAATCGCATACAAATCACACCTGTACACAAACGCAGAGATGCGTTTCACTTCAACAGAAAAAATCCTGACAGCAGTGCAGACCGCTGTAGCAAGAGAAAGAGCTCTGGCTCAGGGTAAACGCATAATTGTCGTGACCCCAGTACCAGCTTTAGAAGCTGTTACAAAAGCTAGCATTCCAAATGCTAAAGTCTTACATCCAAGATGGATACAATGGGCTAATTCTCTTACTGCAACGGATGTTGAATACAGATTTGATCCAAGTTTAAAAACACCGGCATTCCTGCAATATGAACAAGAATATCCTCTACCAAATGAAATTTTGCCTCTAGATCAGTATGAATACATTATTTACACTGACGGGTCTGCTCAACCAGCCACAGGAAGTAAGCAAGCTTACAGCGCAGCGTGTGCGATTGTTAAAGGTCGCATGCACGATGGAAAGTTCCATCCGAGTTGCACTAAAACTCAATCTCTAGGAGACTGCATGGCTCAGTTGGCAGAACTCAAAGCACTTATACTGGCACTTATAAATACGGATCACGAATTCCCCACACTAATTGTGTGTGATTCCTTTTACTGTGTACAGTCGTACAATGAATATCTACATTATTGGGAACAAAACGGGTTCAAAGATGCAAAAGGTGCCACAATTAAGCATAAAATGCTATGGGAACAGGTAGTGGAGTTGAGAAACGAACTACCAAGGGCTCACGTAATACATACACTGAGTCATCAGTGCGATGGCGTTCACGTTGAAGGGAATTCATTGGCTGATGAAGCCGCAAAGGCGGCTGTTCGCACAGCCGCCGTAGCTGCAGTTACTCGTTCAAAGACGAGGGTAGACGGCGAGATAATGGTAGCTGTCAATGCTTCACGCAAAGGCAGCACAGCAGTACCTAAAAAATTTCCACTCAAGTAATCCTACAAGTTAGATGCACAAAACATTCCATATGCTCAGATTCCTGGAGTGGGGGATAGAGTAATACCAAATATGGATCGTAGGCAAGGCTTAATTTTTGCAGCACACAAGGGTTTGGGTTCTGCGCATACAGGCGTTACAGTGACTATTTCTTTACTGAAACAGCGCTACTGGTGGCCCGGGTTAACGAAGCAGGCTAAAGACTATGGGGCCGATTCCGATCTCGGCCGGAAGCACACCTAACACTATTCGTCCGGAAAAAAACCAAGCCGAACGCATGTTTCCCGACCGATTTGAACATACGTCTGAACGAGCAAGTACGATGCGCATAACTTCCTAGATCCCGACCCAGGCGTACTCACCCAATCCAGCTCCTGTTCCCCGCCCGAGCCGGATCCGTAAACGCAGAATCGAGTCGCACGGAAGCCAAAATACAGCACCGTCCGGCCGGACTAGTACGATGCGCACTCCGTACGCGCCGAACCCGTCGCTACGTACGGCACGTCAGAGCATCCGGGCGAGGCGCTCATAAGCTCCGATTCGCGATACAAGACGATCCACGGCTACGAGACGAACACGCCAGCTACGAGTACGAGTCGAAGCAACGAGAAAGCCGAACGAGACGAACCAACCATGAATCCCATCGCGCAGGTCCTACCAATACTCTACATCTATTACCGGAACAGGTACGGACGCGTACGGCGCAGAAGGTAAGTCAAACACCCACCACACAAACAAACGACACGTACCTGACATATAACACACACACATAGGGATGCAGAAATGACTTACACCAGCAACAGCAGAACCATAGGGGCGGGTGGCTATCACCAATGCCATATACACCCATAGGGGCCTGGATGCCAACCACTAACACCACCCCTACTCAGGGGGGCTGGATGCCTGTCACTACTACCATCCCCACACATAGGGGGATGGATGCCTACCACTACCACCACCCCTACCCATGGGGGGCTGGATGCCTACCACTACAACCACCCCTACTCATGGTGGGCTGGATGCCTACCACTACCACCACCCCTACCCATGGGGGGCTGGATGCCTACCACTACCACCACCCCTACCAATGGGGGGCTGGATGCCTACCACCAACACCACCCATACTCATGGGGGGCTGGATACCTGTCACCACTACCACCCCTACTCATGGGGGGCTGGATGCCTACCACTACCACCACCCCTACTCATGGGGGGCTTGATGCCTACCACTACCACCGCCCCTACCCATGGGGGGCTGGATACCTGTCACCACTACCACCCCTACTCAGGGTGGGCTGGATGCCTACCACTACCACCACCCCTACCCATGAGGGGCTGGATACCTGTCACTACTACCACCCCTACTCATGGGGGGCTGGATGCCTACCACTACCACCACCCCTACCCATGGGGGCTGGATGCCTACCACTACTACCACCCCTACTCAGGGGGGGCTGGATGCCTACCACTACCACCACCCCTACCAATGGGGGGCTGGATGCCTACCACTACCACCACCCCTACCAATGGGGGGCTGGATGCCTACCACCAACACCACCCCTACTCATGGGGGGCTGGATGCCTACCACTACCACCACCCCTACTCATGGGGGGCTGGATGCCTACACTACCACCACCCCTACCCATGGGGGCTGGATACCTGTCACTACTACCACCCCTACTCATGGGGGGCTTGATGCCTACCACTACCACCACCCCTACCCATGGGGGCTGGATACCTGTCACCATTACCACCCCTACTCATGGGGGCTGGATGCCTACCACTACCACCACCCCTACCCATGGGGGCTGGATACCTGTCACTACTACCACCCCTACTCATGGGGGCTGGATGCCTACCACTACCACCACCCCTACCAATGGGGGCTGGATGCCTACCACTACCACCACCCCTACCCATGGGGGGCTGGATACCTGTCATTACTACCACCCCATCTCATGTGGGGCTGGATGCCTACCACTACCACTACCCCAACCCATGGGTGGCTGGATGCCTACCACTACCACCACCCCTACCCATGGGGGGCTGGATGCCTACCACTACCACCACCCCTACCAATGGGGGGCTGGATGCCTACCACCAACACCACCCCTACTCATGGGGGGTGGATGCCTACCACTACCACCACCCCTACCCATGGGGGGCTGGATGCCTACCACCAACACCACCCCTACTCATGGGGGGTGGATGCCTACCACTACCACCACCCCTACCCATGGGGGGCTGGATGCCCACCACTACCACCACCCCTACCAATGGGGGGCTGGGTGCCTACCACCAACACCACCCCTACTCATGGGGGGCTGGATGCCTACCACTACCACCACCCCTACCAATGGGGGGCTGGATGCCTACCACCAACACCACCCCTACTCATGGGGTCTGGATGCCTACACTACCACCACCCCTACCCATGGGGGGCTGGATACCTGTCACTACTACCACCCCTACTCATGGGGGGCTTGATGCCTACCACTACCACCACCCCTACCCATGGGGGGCTGGATACCTGTCACCACTACCACCCCTACTCATGGGGGGCTGGATGCCTACCACTACCACCACCCCTACCCATGGGGTGCTGGATACCTGTCACTACTACCACCCCTACTCATGGGGTCTGGATGCCTACACTACCACCACCCCTACCCATGGGGAGCTGGATACCTGTCACTACTACCACCCCTACTCATGGGGGGCTTGATGCCTACCACTACCACCACCCCTACCCATGGGGGGCTGGATGCCTACCACTACCACTACCCCAACCCATGGGGGGCTGGATGCCTACCACTACCACCACCCCTACCCATGGGGGGCTGGATGCCTACCACCAACACCACCCCTACTCATGGGGGGCTGGATGCCTACCACTACCACCACCCCTACCAATGGGGGCTGGATGCCTACCACCACCACCACCCCTACTCATGGGGTCTGGATGCCTACACTACCACCACCCCTACCCATGGGGGCTGGATACCTGTCACTACTACCACCCCTACTCATGGGGGCTGGATGCCTACCACTACCACCACCCCTACCCATGGGGGGCTGGATACCTGTCACCACTACCACCCCTACTCATGGGGGGCTGGATGCCTACCACTACCACCACCCCTACCCATGGGGTGCTGGATACCTGTCACTACTACCACCCCTACTCATGGGGGGCTGGATGCCTACCACTACCACCACCCCTACTCATGGGGGGCTGGATGCCTACACTACCACCACCCCTACCCATGGGGGGCTGGATACCTGTCACTACTACCACCCCTACTCATGGGGGACTTGATGCCTACCCCTACCACCACCCCTACCCATGGGGGGCTGGATACCTGTCACCACTACCACCCCTACTCATGGGGGGCTGGATGCCTACCACTACCACCACCCCTACCCATGGGGTGCTGGATACCTGTCACTACTACCACCCCTACTCATGGGGGGCTGGATGCCTACCACTACCACCACCCCTACACATGGGGGGCTGGATACCTGTCACCACTACCACCCCTACCCATGGGGGCTGGATGCCTACCACTACCACCACCCCTACCCATGGGGGGCTGGATGCCCACCACCAACACCACCCCTACTCATAGGACGGGTAATGCATGACACAACCAGCATACTCCAACATAAGGAATGTCAGAAAAAAAATCCCCCCAACACCATGACAAGCGTGTGTAGACTGTGTCAAATGCCTACAACACTGAACATGACATTGAACATACAATGTGACCCCCTATCACATGTGTCACACATAAATGTGTGTGGCCTCCACAATGCAAGCAGACCATGACCACTGTGGCAATGGGGTCCAACCCCCATCATCACAGTGACCAAAATGTAAGTGTGGGGTCCTTAGCTGAAGCACATTCTGAACATTGTGGCAATGGGGTCTAAATCCCCATCATCACAGTGACCAAAAGGTAAGTGTGGGGTCCATAGCTGAAGCACATTTTGAACAATGTGGCAATGGGGTCCAAACCCCCATCATCACAGTGACCAAAATGTAAGTGTGGGGTCCATAGCTGAAGCACATTTTGAACATTGTGGCAATGGGGTCTAAACCCCCATCATCACAGTGACCAAAATGTAAGTGTGGGGTCCATAGCTGAAGCACATTTTGAACATTGTGGCAATGGGGTCTAAACCCCCATCATCACAGTGACCAAAAGGTAAGTGTGGGGTCCATAGCTGAAGCACATTTTGAACATTGTGGCAATGGGGTCTAAACCCCCATCATCACAGTGACCAAAAGGTAAGTGTTGACATGGAAAAAGCTGCAACTGTCAAACTGCATGGATGATTCCTGGTCACAGAACAACAAACACATCAGTGGCAAAGTAGTGCTTGTGTCCCATAGCAACATAGATTGGGTGAGGCAAACAGTGCAGTGCAAATAAGAAATACCATTGGCCATGTGCAGACAAACATCACCCATGTGGGCTGACACTGTCAACATTCATCAATAACACAATGACAGAAGTGACCATCATAATGCAGACCCACATATCTGCACCAATGGGCACACAAATGTAGATATCCTGTGGAGACTGTAGATGTGAGGTGAACAAATACCATACCATGGCAGCAATGGGACACACAAACCATGATCATTGTGCTGACTGATGACCTAGGAGTCCCAGGGACAGCAGGGAAAACCACCAAACAACATACAGCCAATGGCACACTAAAGATATGCCAATGCAGTGGTGCAGATGCACAAACACAAACAGGCAGCCCCACACTGCATATCAAACACAACAGGTGATGGGGGGGTGTGCCAGTGTCCCCAGGCAACCACACAACACATGAGGAGGCCTGAATCCCAATTACACAGATGTGCATACAGAGCCACACAAATGTAACTCATGGATCGGATTCCCCTATGTGGGCAATCAGGCATTGTTAGATGAGAGGGAGCCCAAATTACACATGTCACACAAGCTTGTAGGAACAGCAACTAACACAGCAAGACACAGACCCACCACAGCACTACCCCCAGGGACCCCACATTGTGGTGACACTGGCCTGCATGATAATCCCACTGTGATGACAAAGCTAGATGTCGTTCACACTGTGAACCACAGCCATGTGTCCTGAGCAACAAACTACCATCACACCTACACAAGCACAAATCAATCAGCACGGCCTGTCAGCCAAGGCCAACATGGAGGCAGGGGTCTATCCATGCAACAACTCTCATCTGCACACACTCAACACCACACACCTTGATCTCCACCAATGTGCAGCAGTGAAGCTCACATGCACTGGTGACATTGCACATGCACCCATGACAATCCCAGGGGTGGTGGTGGGAACTAAGGTGCAGAAACCCATCACACATGGCCAGTCAACAAGACTCGTGAATGTCTGACACACTGCACAGTACGCCGTACATGGACATGACGTCAATACCACACCAACCAATGGGATCCCGGCCACAGTCACACACCAATGAAGAAGCCAAGGTCACCCACAAAGAACACACATAGACAACTTCCAACATTGCATCCCTGACCCTGAGGAGTGGCAGCAGTCACACACACAACGTGTCACAATCACTGAAAGCTAACACAAACTGGAAATTACATGACAGGTGTAACCAACAAGTGCCAAGGGGAATCCTGACTGTGTCCCATCTGCGTTTGCCCACAAACTCAGCCCTGACAGCAAACACATCTATGGGTGACACCCTGATGACCAGTAATGTGCCATGCACCCACATCCCAGAGAACCCAGGGAGAAGACTTGGGGGGAACATAGGTCAACTCAGCAAGCATCACAAACAGGAACATCACTAGGGATCCCAGCCTGCCAAGCAAAATGGAAGTGAACACACACAGACATGCTCACACAACACACACCTTGTGCTCAGGCAATGTCACAAAATTACACAGTGCCATGAGGGGACTCCACTCCTGTGTAAGGAAAGCTGTGCCATACGTTGTCTCTGTAGGGCTCTATCATGTCAGCAGAACACTTGGTCACTCAGTCAACAATTAGCACAAAATGAAGGCTCCCGTCATATCAACCTGGTCATGGGAGTGTCACCGAAATCATCAGCACAGATCCAACACACATGTATAGCAAGTTGCACTGATAACACAGATGAGTCCTTCCCCATTGATGCCCAAACTTGCATGTCCAGTGGAGATGGCCACACGGTCAGGGAAATAGACAAATTGAACAATGGCAAGCACAACAGATGTGCAGGGGTGTAAGCCACAGATGTGATATTGCAAAGAAAAGTTGGGAATCCCATTGCCAAATATTGAAAACATGACACCCTCATATTGCTGCAAAGGATGACATGGCTACACAACAGGATAGGACACATTCCCCCTGGACCACATGGGGTCCTGCACAGTAACACTTCATTTTCTGGAGATCAAAAATCACCATCACTGCAGCAAGGGCACGGTTAGCATCATCAACATCATGTACATCAGAAGCAAAACCACTAGAGAACAGAAAGTAGCTTTATTCAGCATTTGTGTGTGAAGAAGGGAAAGTCACGATATATAACAAAGGCCAATGGCCAGTCCATAACAAAGTCCAAACAGGGTGACAGTGGCAGATGTCACCCTTTGCATGCCTGCAATGCTACACACCAGGGACATTCCCCTCGGAGGGGCATACGGGGGGCAGGCCAGGCACCGCAGGGACAGGATCAGGGATCACCAGAAGGAGGCAGGGAAGGGGTGGTGGGTGCTGGAGAGTCACTGACAACTGCAGTGGAGGTGTCTGACATGGTGTGTGCCGGCACAACTGGGGGCATGAGTCAGATGGTGTGGGTGCCGGCACGACTGCAGTGGGCCGTGCAGATGGAGTGGACAGGTTCCCCACTGCAGTGCCCAAGTCAGACGGGGTGGTAGTGGATTCCACTGCAGTGCCTATCTCCAGGGGAGTAGAATGGGGTTCAGGTAAGGTGGGCAGGACAGAGGAGGAGGACACGGTCTCCACACCAGTGGCACAGACATGCGCAGCGGGGGTGTGGTGCTGGAAGAGCAAGTGGTAGGGGAGAAGGCCGGATCATTTTGGGGATGGTGTATCTGTGGGTGGGGGAACCTGGGGCAGGGTGTGGTGGGGGAACCTGTGGAGTGGGGGCCTGAGGGATGGAGGAAGGAGACTTGGTGGTTGAGCTGCAGGGCGGCGGCAGGGTCTTGCTCTTCCGGGTCCGGGGGGACTTGCGGATGGGGGCCTCAGTCTGTCTGCACCTGGGGGAGGGTGTCCGGGGGTGAGGGGCACTCCCTCTGTGTGGGTGGACTTCCTCTTCCCCTGTATGCTGGATCAGCTGGATTGGAGGGGAAGAGGCCGAGTTCACAGAGGAAGAGCTGCTGTGTATGTGGGGTTGCAGGTGAGGCAAGGGAAGGGGCCTTGGAGGGAGAGGTATCGGAGGACTGCGGAGTGACTGTGGATGCCTGTGTGTGTGTCTGTACCCCATCCCCTGTGGGTGTGGTATCAGTCCCCTGAGGATGCCTGCGTGCACATCTTGTTTTTGTAGTGGGTGTGTCTGTGCTGCTCGTGTCCGTGTGTTTGGGTGAATGTGCAGGTGTGCATGTGCTTGGGACAGGTAGGGTGCCAGGAAGTGTGGATGGGGCAGAGGTAGGAGGTGTGAGGGACTGTTGGAGGAGGGACACTGCTGCCGTCAGGGAAGAGTCCATGGACCTATTGCTCCTCTGTAGGGCAGACATGCCCGATGAGATGCCCTCCATGAACGACACCAGCTGAGTCAACAGAGTGGTGTGGGCATGGAGGACACTCAGCATTGCTGTCTGCCCTAAATGGAGCTGGCAAAGTAGGTACACAGACTCCTCACTCAGGGCAGCAGGGGACACAGGGGCAGGGGGTGCGGTGCCTGGCACGAAGGAGACATGCTCCCGAACACGGGAGCCTCCACGGACCTCTGGAATGGGAGCCGATGGGAGGGCGGTGGTGGTGGTGGTGGCGGGGACAGCAATACTAGCTGGGGTGTGGTGACTGCTGACACCCGCCTCCACAAGGGAGTCATCCTCCGAGCTGCTGTGGTCCTCAGCTGAGGTGGATGGTGCTGAGGACTCCTCGGTGTGGCTTCCCTCGTCCTCCGTGCCACTGGGTCCCTCCGACCACTCATCGGCTGCTGACCCAGTCTGGCTCTGTGGCTCCTCCTGGTCCGTGGAGCTGTCCCCTCCTGTGGCCGTGGATGTATCTGCAAACAATTTGGGAAACAGACAAACATCAGTCACCTGCACTGACCGCACACACCACAGTAAGTACAGCACATTACAGAGCAAGCCCTGGCATCCTTAGTTGAACATTGCCAAAAGTGCACAAACAGAGTAGGAGAAGCCAATTGTCAGTCTGATGGTCAACCATGGCACTCACATCCCTCCTGGCCTTGCACCCATCTGTCTGGTGTCTGTCGGATGGCAATACCCCAGTGTGGACACATGCACCACCTACACAGTAGTTGGACAGTGCAGAGAACACGGTGAAGTATGTGACCATGCACACATCACAACTCTTCCAACTGAGTCAGTACAGGTGTCCGGATAAAGGATGGCCAGAGTCTATTTTGAAATGCATGTGATGCATACCAGCACCAGACACCATGATGCACCCATGTCCTGATAGTCAATGCCACAATGGGGTGCATGTAGCACATGTCACTCCCCTGCAGGATCACTCTTAGGAAGTTTAATGCCATGGCACAGGCATGCCTGCAAAGTCATACATCACTGTCTCCAGTCACATGGGCAGGGCAGCCAGACAACAACAGTCTGCACTGTGTCACAATCCTAGGTCATGGGGAATGCAAGTCCTGCAGCTGACAAGTGCACATGTCCATCCCCCACAAACCACATCATCTGAACTCTTATTTGTCCAGGTCATACCAATTGGACATATGGGAGACCTGAAACACAACCCTCGGAACCTGAGCACCTCACAATCTGCTGTGAATGGGAAACAGCTGCCTGAACTTCACATTTGCATACCCCAGTCTGCTCAGTCAAGTGATCAAACACCTATATGTCACACAAGTATCGTCTCCTATGGTCACATCTCCGGTGGCATGCTGAGCCCTAACCGAGAAACACCCCAGTAGTCCTGACAACGAAGCCACAGTACAATGACACAGAGGCAGACACCTGAGGGAACATTTCACTGAGCACAACGTGTCAGCTGATACACGGGAGTGGGAGTACAGAGTGTATTGTATGGCCTGGAGTAGGCATGACTGTCCTGCTCCACGTGAAAGAGGGATGAGCCCTGGACAGTAGGCAGGTGGCTAAGTATGTGTGACACACTTGATATACATACTCCTGAGGCCCAAACATTGTTCCCACCTGCAGCATGGGTGTGTGCCAAATACCCCAGGCACATGTGGTGATTCAGATCAGTAATTGGACCACATATCAAAGTAGCACGCAGATTACATGTCAGAACTCAGGCATTGTGTAAGCAATTGAGCCACCCATGAAGCCCACCACAGAGTTACGGGAACAAATGCTGTCCCCCACCTTGAGCTAAGCAAAATGCAAGGACACAGTACCCAAGTGACACAATTTCCTGACTGTAAGGGCCACACCTGGGTATCAGATGAGGAGTGGGCAGTGCACAATTGAGGGACATGGGTCCTGGACCACATGACTGATGTACTGTTGAAGTTTAACCAGGCCAGAGGAGGGCACATAGCATGTCAGACAAAGTTCACAGTGCAGTCATGGACTCACCCCCTCCTTGCTGCTGTCTGGCCTTCAGCTGCCCATCCAGATCAGGGAAGACCACCGCCAGGATCCTGAGCATGTGGGGGGTCAGGGTCTGGTGTCCGCCCCTCCTGCGAGGAGGCGACAGCTTCAGCTGGACCCCTGCGATCCTCCGGGTCCAGCCCCGAAGGTCCTGCCACCTCTTCTGGCAGTTGTGGATCCGGCGCTTGTAGACCCCCACAGACCTTACTGCCCGGGCGATGTCCAGCCATATTTCCTGCTTCTGGTGGGCATCAACCTGTGAGGATGACAAAGTGTAAAGGCCATTAATACACATGCAACATATCCGTGCATCACACATTTTGATATACATGTCTGAATCACAGAGGCACAGGATGTACACAGGCAGTGCAACGATGGCTATGAACAGTTTGCCAGCAGTTACTACATGGTATCATTGCCTGGGAAGTAAAACCTTGTTTAAATGCACTGTAACTGCACTATACCTGTTCAGTGCATGTAACTACACACTAGGGGGGGTGACAACTACTCAGTGAGCCTGCTAGCCAGTGGCGTGCAGACTGTAAGTCTTGCTAGTCAGACAACATGCACATTTAGTAAGGCAGTGGACAGCACACTCACCTGCTCACCTGGTTTCCCATACAGCTTGCTGTACTGTGGAAGGAGGCTGTCCAGCAGGGCCTGGTTCTCCTCAGTGCTGAAGGCTGGGGCTCTCTCCACAGTATGTGCCATTGCAGGATCCAGAGGATGCAGATACAGCAGCAGTGGTGGTGGCAGATGTCGTCCTGGAGCATGTAGTGCAGGCAAGTGAGCTCTCAGGGGAACAGCCAGCATTATATGTGTGCTGCAGAGGCAGATACTGTCCCATGTGTCCAAAGTGATAGGTCCAAGTCGTTTGCATCTTCTGAATCTGGCCAATCCATGGAATTGCACCACTTACACACGCCCACAGCATCCTTCAAAAGTTCAACTTCATGAGACCCATGAATTTGCAACATTGTTGTGGGTGGCCAACTGAATTCACAGCATCAGACTCGTTAAAGGTTCGAAAACGCGTCCGTTGCCATGCCAGGCCATAGCCAATGCGTGCGCACCGATCGGTCCATTGCTGTACAACGCGTACATCGGGTGACAACGCGTACCCACTCACATCATATGCAATGGCCAATGCGTGCACACCGATCGGTCCATTGCTGTACAACGCGTACCCGCTCACATCATATGCAATGGCCAATGCGTGCACACCGATCGGTCCATTGCTGTACAACGCGTACCCGCTCACATCATATGCAATGGCCAATGCGTGCACACCGATCGGTCCATTGCTGTACAACGCGTACCCGCTCACATCATATGCAATGGCCAATGCGTGCACACCGATCGGTCCATTGCTGTACAACGCGTACCCTCTCACATCATATGCAATGGCCAATGCGTGCGCACCGATCGGTCCATTGCTGTACGACGCGTACCCGCTCACATCATATGCAATGGCCAATGCGTGCACACCGATCGGTCCATTGCTGTACAACGCGTACCCGCTCACATCATATGCAATGGCCAATGCGTGCGCACCGATCGGTCCATTGCTGTACAATGCGTACATTGGGTGACAACGCGTACCCGCTCACATCATATGCAATGGCCAATGCGTGCGCACCGATCGGTCCATTGCTGTACAACGCGTACATCGGGTGACAACGCGTACCCCTTCACATCATATGCAATGGCCAATGCGTGCACACCGATCGGTCCATTGCTGTACAACGCGTACATCGGGTGACAACGCGTACCCGCTCACATCATATGCAATGGCCAATGCGTGCGCACCGATCGGTCCATTGCTGTACAACGCGTACATCGGGTGACAACGCGTACCCGCTCACATCATATGTAATGGCCAATGCGGGTACACCGATCGGTCCATTGCTGTACAACGCGTATCCGCTCACATCATATGCAATGGCCAATGCGTGCACACCGATCGGTCCATTGCTGTACAACCCGTACATCGTGTGACAACGCGTACCCGCTCACATCATATGCAATGGCCAATGCGTGCACACCGATCGGTCCATTGCTGTACAACGCGTACATCGGGTGACAACGCGTACCCGCTCACATCATATGCAATGGCCAATGCGTGCACACCGATCGGTCCATTGCTGTACGACGCGTCCCTGTACAAGTCACTGGCATATGTCACCATGCCTGTCACAGGTGAACGTATGCCAGCCACATTTACTTTCCAGGGACTCAGGGGCACACCTACAACACCACAGCCTGTCCACACTGTATCCTAAGGCATGTAAGGCTGCATTACCTTTTCCGTGTATGGGGGTCAACATGTGGTTTTTGGGTGGCACTTGGGGGCAGCCACTCCCAGGCTGTGCACATGTTCATGGGGACAGAATCCTTGGTGTGTTGTGCACATGACCACTGTGATGTGCAACTGTTCATTTCAGAGCATGTGGCATGCTCACATTTCCAGGTTGTGTATGTGTATGTCATGTCACATACCCCCTGAGTCCCATGTGTGACGGTATGTACGTCACAGGGTGACCCATTGCCACAATAGTGATGGCCCTCCACAGTCTGTGTGCATGTTGTGCTTACAATGTCTCTGATTCCATGTGCACAATGGGAGACAGTCTCCACATCCACGTTGTTTGTGCATGGAATTTGATGTTGTGCGTGTGTGTGTCACAGACGTCCATGTCTGTCCTGCCGAGGCAACAGGGACCACTACCTGTGGGGGTCATGGTTGTTTTGCTGTGGTGTATTCATGATGCACCATGTCATGCCAGTGTCCATATGGCAATACAGGGTCCCTGGGAATCTACCTGTCAATGAGCTGTGATGCCTGGGGCACATCTGTCCTCACATGTCACTGTGGTGTGTGTTTGGAACGTGACAACAGTACATGGGTTCTGTGACACAGCCTAATGATATCCCATAGCACAACCTGGGACTTGTTGATGACACTTGTTGAACTGTGATGTTAGATGTTGGCCATGTAGGTGCCATACATGTCCTTACAGAACGGCACACACAACATGTACTTGTGTCTCGTAATGATGTATCATGTGATATTGAGTATGGTCTATGCCACATATGTGGGGTGACTGACAATCTTTCTTTCTGCACCTATGCACTGCAGGGCACCAGCTGTCCATAGACCATTCCCTGACCTTGCAACCATGGTTGAACGGGACTGCATCCGACGGTACCGCTTCACCAGGCCGCTGATTGAGGAATTGACGGTGCGGTTGGCCCCACATTTGCAACCTGGCCGGACATACCCTACAGCGCTGACCCCCAAGGTGAAGGTGATGGCAGCCCTACACTTCTTTGCCACCGGTACCTTTCAACACACTGTGGCGTCTGCTGGTGGGATGTCACAGACCATGTTCAGCCGTGTGCTACGCGATGTTTTGGAGGCTATGTTGAGATACCTGAACCAGTACATCTATTTCCCTAAACTTCAACAACTCACTGACGTCAAGAGTGACTTCTATGCCCTGGGGAGGATGCCGCATGTCATTGGCTCCATTGATGGGACACATGTGGCTTTGGTACCACCACAGGCACATGAGCAGGCATACAGGAACAGAAAACATTACCATTCGGTCAATGCACTGGTGGTATGTCTTGCAGATATGAGCATCTCACACGTGTGTGCCCGTTTCCCCGGTTCTGCACACGATGCCTACGTGATGAGGAGTAGTCGCATCCCGAGGATGATGTCACAGATGTGGAACCAGCGTGCCTGGCTTGTCGGTGTGTACTGACTTTGTACCATTGTGTGTGTTCTGCAATGTAGTATTCCACCCTCTTTTCCAACTCAGCTAATGTGCAATTGTCTGTATGTAGGTGACTCCGGATACCCCAACATGCCGTGGTTGCTGACGCCCCTCAGGAACCCTGTGACACCAGCCCAGATGCGCTACAATGAGGCACATGCTGACCAGGAGAGTGATTGAGCGGACATTTGGTCTCCTGAAGAGCCGCTTCCGCTACCTGGACAAGACAGGAGGGGCCCTCCCATATGCCCCAGCAAAGGTGTGCAATATTGTCATCGTCTGCTGCATGCTACACAACCTGGCAGTGCGGAAGGAGTTGCCTCTCATCCTGGATGACGATGCCCAACATCCGCCACCTGTGGAGGATCCTGGCCTGGGCCACGATGCCAGTGATGGTGATGATGATGAGGGTGATGTCCGCACACAGCTCATCACCAACTTCTTCAGCTGAATGTGAGTATCCAGAGATGTCATGCCAATGATGTGAGTTTGCATGATATGTGTTGGTGGTGCTCTGGTGCTGTTTGAGTGTGTCCATGTTTCAGAGTTGTTTGGTCAACTGTGATCCCCGACACCGTGATTCAACTTCCAGGGTGGAAGCTGTCGTTTCCCTACAGGTGATGTGCCCCACACCCCTGGACTTCCTTTCTTCTACACTTGTTGACTGTGTGGCCACTGCCATGTGGGATTACCTTGCATCTGTAGTGGAAACGACATGTTGCACATTTGTAATAAACCTGTGCTTCACTTTGGGATGTGCGTTGTCTGTGGTCACACATCTGACTGACATTTGCTTACTGCACCAGTTAACACAGACTGTGAATAGGTGTGGTGTCTGTGCATTGCACTGTATTTCCTGGCAACATCAGTGTAGGCGATGAGTCAGATGGCCCTGGTGTGTATGTGTTGTGTAGCCCTAGTGGTGTGTCTCCCTCATATGTGTCACGTCGCCATGCCTCACATGACGGTGTTGTACTTGCTGTAGCAGTTAGCATGCACAGTGTCATTTAGCAGATCATCATCTCCATGACAGAAACCACGTTGGAATCACAACAGAGGCAAGTATGGTGTATTGGTGAATTTATTTACATACATGTGTGAGGATAGTGCACAGGATGGTGGGTGCTGTACATTGGGATTGTAATCCAAAGTTCCCCGATGAGTTGGAAGTCTTGGTAGCAGAAATGTCCTGAGTAAAGTCCACAGTCATCTGATACATTGGTCCAACTTAAACTCCCCATGTCATGTGAGATAGTTTGGTTGCATGCGACAGGGTGAACAGTTTGCACACAAAGGTGGATTTCCAGAACAGGTGTTGGGTTCCTGGGGGATGTACATGGCCATCGGCCTCTCAGTTCTCCTTCCTCGGACGACCCCTCTTCTTTGGGGGGGGACCATCACGTGCAGGCTGCTGCGGTGCAGGGGACTCTCCGCCAGAGTCATCCTCCCTCCCTGTGGCAGTTGCTGTTGTTGCGGCACCAGATGTTGTGGGCACACAGGGAGGTGTGGCCATGTTGGTGCTAATCTGGCGGAGGCATGTCAATATGTCCCTATGCACCGCTGTCAGTTCTTGCAATGTGTCCCACTTGGACTCCATGCCTGCCATGTGTGTCTCCACACGGGACATGTGTGTCTCCACATGTGACATGTGTGAGTCCAAGCGGGCATGATGGGCAGCCTGCTGTTTTTGAATGTCCTTGAGGATCCCCACTACCTGGCTTACCTCTCCAGTGCTATTCTGGTACGCATCAGCAATGCGTACCAGTTGTGGGTCATCATGCAGTCCAGACCCCTCTGCAAACAGCGACCTATGTCTACCACCCCTCCCACCACCCCTGGCGACACGTGCGGGACCTGCAGTGGCACGCACAGGTGACCCTAGGCCCCCTTGGGGGTTGTCACTGGTGTTGTTGTCCGTTGCTCCACGTTGGGCCGGGGTCACTGTGCTGTTGTTATTGTTGGTCCTTGGTCTGTCCGTGTCGGCGGGGGTGGTCTGTGTGTTGGCAGTTGTTGGAGGGGTGGGTGCAGGGGTGCAGATGGTGGTCCTGCTGGTGCTGCATGATGACTCACACCGGAGGGGCCAGGTAGGTCTTCGCCATCCGAGGAGGGCAGAGGCTTTTCCACACCAGTGAGCTCAGTGTCCCCCGGAGCCTGGGACAGGGACTCCTCATTGTCTGCTGCTGTGTCCCCATCATCACCTGTTTTGGGAGACACACACAATGTATGTTATGTTTCTGCAGGCATCAATGGTTCACACACCTGACAGTTGTGACTGTACCTCTGGATGCAGGCCTGTACATTGCATTGTCCTAAGTTGTCACAGTCAGGTGTTGATATTGGTGTGGCACATTGTCCTGCAAACTTAAAGCATTTCAATGTGAATGTTGAGGTGTGTACATGGACAGCATTGGTTGTATTTGGTGGACATCCGGCCCTCCTTCTCCCCCCAGCCCAGTTATCCCACCATGAAGCATGCCACCCTTGCAGTGGGTTCAGGTTGACTCTCAGGATGTCAGTCAGTGGTGTCCTGCTGTTGGTTGGTGCACAGTTCCCAGCATGGCCTTGTGCTCCCCACAACAGAGCACCATTGTCATACATCTTTGAAGTGGCTTTTCACTCCCTGGTAGGTGTGCATGCTTCAGTGTGAGCTTGCTGGGCCATGTGGGTGGGGGATGTTGAGCTGTGACTACCACTGCCATCATGCTATTGCCTACATCCCCCTTCCCAGCATGCCCATACTTCCTTCCTTTTGAGTGGACTTCACTGTGTGTGAGTGTGACATTAATGGCAAGATGGCTGACAGTGGTGTCCTGTTGTTTGTTGGGGCCCAGTTCCCAGCAGGGCCTTGTGCTCCCCACAGCAGAGCACCATTGTCAGACATCTTTGAAGTGGCTTTTCACTCCCTGTGAGGTGTGCATGCTTCAGTGTGAGCTTGCTGGGCCATGTGGGTGGGGGATGTTGAGCTGTGACTACCACTCCAATCATGCTATTGGCTACACTGACTTGACCAGCATACACAGAATTCCTTCCTTTCAGTGAGCTTCCCTGTGAGGTGGTGTTCTAGTGGTGGCTACATATCTGACTGTGTTTGTTGGTTAGATTTGTGCCACTGCCTAGCTCTATTTGTTGTTGGGTTTGTACATGTCATGACACAGTTACATATCACTATGAAATGGCATGTATTGTGTTTATCTGACTGACATACACATCTTGGGATGATTCTGTTTTGGTTGCTGTGAATTTGCTAAGGGTGCATGGTTTGACTATCCCCTTGACAGTGATGTGTGTGTATTGTCACACGATATTGGGTATATTGGTTGTGTACTCACCAGGCTCTGGGATGTTTGATAGTCCATATACTCTCACTGGTGGTAGGATGGCCCGCACCTTCTCCTCCCAGGGCCTGAGGTATACTGGTTTGGCAGGAGGGCCACTGCCGGTCTGTTGGCTCAAGGCATAATCCTTCTTTAGTAGGTCCTTGACCCTCCTGCGCACATCATACCACCTGTTCTGGATGTTTTCCTTTGTGCGCAGACATGGTGATTGTGCGTTCACCCTGTCGACGATCCTCTCCCACATCTTGGTTTTCTGCGACATGGGTGTCTGTTGGACCAATGTACCAAACAGCTGTGGCTCTACCCTGAGGATCTCATCTACCAGGACTTCCAATTCACTGTCTAGGAACTTTGGATTCTTCTTTGGGGGCATGGTGATGGGTGGTGGTGGTGATTGATGTGTGTGTGGGTGTGCAAGTGAGGGTGTGTGAGTGTAGGCTTTGCTGGGTGTATGTGAGGGTGCTATTTGTTGGGGTGCTGATGGTGTGTGGCTTGTGTGATGGATGAGTTGTGAGTGTGTCTGTGGTTGCTGTCTGATGGTGTTCTGTGCTGGCAGGTCAGTTGAATTTGCAAAGGATCATGGTAGGGATTTGTGGCCTTTATATGGGTGGAGTTGTGGGTGTGTCTTTGTTCCCTGTTCCCCCCCCCCAGTATTTATTGGCTTTGTAATTGCTTGTTTGGCCCTTTTTTTTTATTTTTTCCTTTGTACTTTTTGTGCATGTAGGAGACGGTCTTCTGACCGAGTCGGACGCTGCAGTTGTCTCGTGCAAGCTTCTCCGAGTCGTACACGCTGTGTTTGTGCTGTGTTTCACGTGCGGCGTACGCGTCGGTCGCGGAGTATTGGGTTGCTTCGGCTCGCTGTTTTGTATGCGTGTCGGTCGTACGGCTTGAGCTCCGTGCGACTCGGTCGGGTTTTCCACGCATTGCATCGTACTGCGCGGGTCGGAGTTCGCGGGTACGTTTCGTTCGGGTTCATTCCTGGTGCGTGTCGGTCGGTTCGATTCGCGTGGTTTTCCGGCCGGATAGCTGTTTTCCGTGCGGTTCGGTTGTTCGGCTTGTGTTCCGTACAACTCAGTCGTAATTCGCATGCATTTCATCGTACTAGGCGGATCGGGCAGCACCGGTACGTGTCGGTCGGAATTAATTCCCGAACCGAGTCGGTCGGTACGTGTTCCGGCCCGAATCGGAATCGACCCTATGTCTTGAAATGCGACATCTGTCAGCAGATAAAAGGCTCCACCGTAACACGCCCAGCGCAGACACCATTACTGAAATCAGACAAACCTCTCGCATGTGTGTATTTGGACCACTGCGGACCCTTACAATCTGATGGGTCCAAGAAATATATCATGGTTGCAGTGGATTCCTGCTCTAGATTCCTATGGGTTTGGCCTCAGCGCTCGGCTGACGCTCGAACTGTTGTAAAAGATTTGCGAGTCTTTATCGGCACATACGCAGTTGGCACGTTACATTCTGACCATGGTCCAGCGTTTAGCCCTCGGGCTTACAAAGAGGCCATGGAAGGAATGGGCGTAGCATTGCGGTACTCCTCTCTGTACCATCCCGAGGGAAATTCTGTTGTGTAGAGGAAAAACCGGGACTTAAAGCAATCTTTAACAGCTAGGGTATTAGGCAAGGGCGGTAGATGGGTCGATCACCTTTATGGGGTACAGTGCGCGCTCAATAATCAGCCAAGAAGCTCTCTAGGAGGTGTCACTCCTTACGAGGTCCTATTTGGGGCAAGAATGTGGGTACCTGATCTTGATTGTGAAGGCACAGTGGCGGAGGAAAAACCATTTGATATCCATGATCGTTTGGCTGTTTTACAGGATCTAAATGAATCCAGGACACAACAAAGTAACGTGCTCCAGAAACAGGCCGCCACTGAGGAAGTCAAGGCAGTAACGGCAAGACCTATCTGGATCCCAGAGATCGGGGATCTGGTCAGAGAGAAGATTGCTGACAAGAAAGAATTTGGGCCATCTTACAGAAACCCTGTACCGGTCCTTGCAATCCACGGCACAAGAACTGTACTTCTGCCGCCTCTTGCCGGAAAAAAGGAGAAAAGATTTGTCTCAATTGACTTAATCAAACCACACTATGTGGCCGATACTAAACAGTAGGCCTCGTGGACTCCACAGTAGCAGACGCCCTCCTCTCGCTACAATCCAAGAAGTCCAAACAGAAAGACGCATCACGTTTGAAGAGCCACCTGTACGGAATGAAGGACTAAGCAACAATGCTATGGAACTCGTTCCACTTCAACAAGAAGAAAATCAACTTAACAACCAAGTTGCAATAAGACCTAATACAGACATCTACGTCAACATGCCTCGTCAAGAGCAAAATCCGATTTCAACATATCCCGATGCAATTCCAACAATTGATCGAACTGCTTCTGGCTATTTCATGAACTTTGATATGTTTTCACTGGATCCAAGCGAGCCGGGAACGACGCCAGCCAAAAAATCACTCAAACAGAAACTCAATGACTTTTTGAACTTTTTTATAAAGACTTACCTGGTGTCACATTGGATAGAACTATGGTATATCACTGGGATTTTATTTTTCATTTTCTGGCTAGGTTTAATAATAACTTTTAGTATGCTTATTAATGGACAATACGTCTAGCCAAGCTCCACAGACCAAAGAGTTAATTTGATTTTAAAACCACACCAGTCTTCACATCGTGAACCAAGAGACTTGTCTTCAGTGAACATTACAGCAGTTCCTATACCGGACGGTATAGTATGGGACAAGATTGATTATGATGTATTTGGTCCGACTGAACTTTTAAAGCTAAAACATGTATTTAAAATTTCTTTAAGTGATATCATTACCTCCAGTACATTTTCTGATGATTGGGACACTGAAACTATAAATGCTATGATGTCTGATTTAGAAAAAACTGCAGCATTTCCGAATAATGAAATGTTAGAAGGTACTTCAGACTGTGATACATTGTACTGTTACCAGCAATATGGTCATCATTTCTTACACAAATCTATAACACCTAGAAATGTATTTGAGTACCACCAGTGGGAACACTGCCCAACACCTCCAAAGGGTAGTTCGCAAGCATTTGCACAAAAATTCACATACTTCTCAGGGTTTAACACATTTAACCCGAAGTCACTTTATTATAAAGTGGCGAAAATTTCAGCTCAGAAAATTATGTTAACAAACACCAAACATATTTACTCTGCATCCTTTCGGAACCAGTTGTCTAAACAGGGTTTCGATCTATGGAAAGACACAATAGATTCCAAATCAATCTGGGGTTCTAGGGACTGGCAAGTCCAGGGAATAGGAGCACTTTTTAGAGCATGCATCATTCCGCAGCAGATTTTATTTCTGAATGAAACTGTGCAACAAACAACCTGTCTTGGTTTAGCCAAAGGCAAGGAAATGAACACACTGGGGTTTCCAACACCATCGCAGATGGGTGGGGGCAGAATTCAACTACACAAGGGTAGGATTAGATGACATTTTCCAGTACAACAGATCAGATCCTGATTAGACAGAATGGCTGGTTTGGCCCATTGACACAAATAAATGTCAACAGAGATTTCTGAATACTACCGAAGAGTTTAGTATCCATAGGCCAGATTCACGCTATGTACAAAGACAACACCCAGGGGTAGTGACATCGTATAGTGTTGGGAAGTTGTGCCTTGATTGGCTAGAGACCTCGACACTCTCAGAAGTAAAGCACCACTTGACCTTACTGACACCTGACATGGATCTTAGAGATTTTCTATTAGGACCCAGGAAACAACGTCAGAAACGTTTCATATATGCAGGCCTTTATGCCTACTATAATGAAAACTGGAAAATATCCCAACAAGAGGCCGCAGAAAGAATACGAGAGATAGACCGTATTAACTTAGAAAAGGCATTGGCAGTGGTGGATAATGGGTTAACTACTTTGACTTCCAGGATTTACTCCTTAGGCAACATTGTGTCCTCGGCAATCGACATATTAGAACAAGATCTGGCCTTGTTGCAACATGGGCAATCTCAGCTACGTTCTATTATGATGTTAAGCTGGACGCTGCAATCTTTGCGTGCAGGCTATGTGCCATGGCGTTTTATAAACACCACGTCTCTGTTTTCAGAATACAATCTAACTGATAAACAGACAGAAATGGCACAAAGGGGAGCCAAATATACAATGTTGCGTATTGAGAAACTGGAAAGGCTACCATTCACTGCAGCCGAATCACCATCAACAGAATGGCTAATTCATGGCCAAATCACTCTGCTTGTCACTACGTTTCAGTTTCAATATTGCCTTGAGCAGAGGCAGGCAGGCAAATATGAGAAAATGGGTAAGGGATACATCAAGGAAACTTGGAAGTTACCATATAGATACCGATGCCGGAATGGGGATCGAGAAGTGTATCTGAGTGGTACAAACTGCAAGAACGCTTTGAGCGGTTCTCTCATGTGTCAGGATATTTCTCTACACGGAGCCTGCAGTGGTTCAGTGGCGAACTTATCTTGTCACATGTCAGGGACCCCAGCGGCCATGATCACGCCGGTTTTCCAGCTGCTCTCGAATGGGAGTTACTTAATGCTAAATGATCAAGGCTGTTGTGGGATGCTTCCGGGCGTCGCATATCTAGTAACTGTTAACTCCTGGGTTACTTGATTTATGCAAGTATTGTTTCCACCACTGAACACAGTCAGGGAGGCGCCGTTATGGCCTTCGCTGAATGTTTCTTTTATACAGTTTGATACTTTGAGCAGATTGAAAGCCATGCTTTTCCAGCAACCTGTGCCCTTAACCTCAGCTCGGGAAACCTATGAAATTCAAGTTGCAAGGACCTCGACCGAGATACAGGCACTCATACGTACAAACTGCCCCATTCATTTCGCAGAAATGGTGGGACGTATCTTCAATATGTCTGATACGAGCGGAATTGTACACCTATTTAAGACCATAGGGTCCGGACTGTTAAGTACCTTTCAGACAGTCCTCGGAGTAATCCCAAATTTTATACACTCCGTATTGGGAAGCGTATTTGGAGGATTCCCGCTCATCCTGTTCCTAATCGCAGGAATCCTGATTGTAATATTGCTGCTATGCAATGGACGGCCCACTTCCCGAGGGAATGGTGAACACGCTCCTGGAGCGGAAATACCGTGAACGCATGGTACAACGTCTGGGCATTTCTTGCCTGCGAGAACTCAATGCCTCCTGGTTTCTATCATTTAGACCAGTCTGGATAGACTGCATCTTACCTGTGCTTCGATGCCTGTTCTGTGGAGAAGAATGCACGTTGGATCTTTGTCTAACTTTTCCATCAGATGCGCCTCCGGACACGGATGCAATGCTGGACCCCATAAAGGCCCATGCCCTACGTTGTCCTCAGCGGCTTCCGATTCTGATGAATGCGTTCCTGGAGAATCCACAGGTGCCGTTCACTCCTGCTGGGTTAGGTGACTCCTCCACAGGCACCCAGGTTACAACTGCAGCACAAACTGCCGCAGCACCGACTGTTGGCAGTACTACATTCCATCTATGTGCGATTGACGTTCTCTGTGAGGCGTTGGATTTGTCATCTACAGCAGCTGACACCGATAATATTGAGCTTCCCAGCCAGGATGCGTAATCTTGAATTGGCTCATCGTGTCCTCGGAAAGAATTCGGCTTCTTCACTCGTTTCAAAATAAACGATCTAAATTTGGAACATTTTCTTACATTGACACTTTCGCTTGAGAAAAAGCATGGCCTTCTCCTGCTTATGGTAATACAACTTCTATAGAGAGACGATATTGACTTTTAAATGGCAACTAGAAAAAGCTGAATTTGAAATTTTTTATTTAGCACTAAAAAATGTTCACGATTTTTTAGAACCATGTTTTTACTTGCTTTTAAAAATGTTTTTAAATTGTCCAGATTTTAAGTATGGTCATTTATTATCCAGTTCGGAAGAGGAGTGGGTGTTATATCCCGCATAGATGCCCTAATGTAGACCCGTTCGTACATGCCCTAAAATGGACGTATTCATATTTACCCTAATATGGTCATGTTCGTACTTGCCCAATTATGGTCATGGCCGCATATGCCCAATTATGGTCACAACTGTACATGTCCTATTATAGTATGATCCCTTATATAGGCATGATCTTTCACCTACATTGGTCCCAGCTAGTACACAACGAGCTCTGAGGGCTGAACGTTATCTATCCTGTGGTTTTGAATGCAGCAGGGTTCTTCCAAACACAGGCCCACACTGTACTCATTAATTATGTATGGCTTTCTAAGAATACACCACCGGCATAATATGTATGTACAAAGTTCACCCCTGACGTCTTCCTCATGTCCAATACAAACCATACTGAGGACCGAGACTCTTTAGGGTATAAATACACCACATCTTGCCCCGGTAAGATAGAGGGAACCGAGACTTCCATGCTGACACACTGACCAGAGACGCTGAGGCTCCTGCATGCAGTCGGTCAAGCTGACAGTGGTCTGACACAACCCGGACGGGGTGTCCAACTCGAGACCAGGACGGGGTCCCACACTCTCTCTATTCAGGTATGGGGGTTCGACTAAATCCTAGGAGGATTCTTGGCTCTTAGCTTCTAAGACCTACACACATATGCTAGGTACACTCAGGTACATCTAGGTAGGCATCGTAGGAGTACGCACACTTGCCTAATGCTTTTATATTCATGTATGTATTCATGACTATCGCAATATGGTAGAACTGTTCTATCCCTTTGCTTTTATCATACTGCTGATAATATATCTCTGCTATTGTCTGCTGGTTACCGCAGCACATATATTTTACACTAGAATAACGACTGTTCAATAAATACTTATTGAAATGCCCGACTGTTTATTCTGTGTAACTCTCTGAGACAAACCGAATAAGTGAGCATGAGTGACTGAGCGAAAGGTTGTACATTGTTTCCACGATTCTGAGGAAATCAGGGTTGTCATGTTCTAAGGTTGCCAGAAACTAATCTCTCCCCGATGAGGAGACACTATGGCACTGCGAGCTAGCTAATGCAAAACTAGGCTAACATATACGGTGGGGGTGCACAGAGTCAGTCTGCCACCAAGCCCGCAGTATATGTTACCCAAACACGCAGGTCCTGCAGGGGTACTATAGGAGCTACACGACAGAGTGACCAGGAGACTTGGAAGACGAATGCCCTCCGATGTCGGGTGTTGCAGGAAGAATGACGAGGACCATGACTCTGCAACTGTGAGTACCAGGCAATGCTGAGGAGGACCAGGAGCCATGCACAAGCTGTCGCATCAAGGATGTCGAGTGCTGATGGGACAGTGTCCGGCGGGAGCACCAACAAGCCTTGGCAAATGCAACCAATGCAGGAATCAAAGAAGTAGCAACGTCGGGACCAGCAAGGACCAGGGGGCTCACCAATAGCAGCGGAGTCAGGGCAGGCCCGAGCAATCAGGGGAGCCCAAAAGAAACAAGTGTGACTTTCAAGTGGACCCACAGGCCGGAGGCACTGGAGTCACGAGAGGACCTCAAGCAGCTCACCCAAAGATGCAGGTCACGATGCACACGATGCAGTGTGGCAGAAGATTCTGGTCACAGGAGGTGCTCGAGGTTTGGGCTACTTGGAGCCCGAAGATCTTCTTGTAAAGAAGCCAACAAGCCTTTGAAACTGCAAGTTGGACGCAGTGCACAGGGGTTCAGTTATTGCAACCCCCACTAGGGATACTGGCCTTAAACTTGGAGAGAGGGCAGGGCAGGCCTCGGAAGCTGTGGAAAACTATCACCTGTGTTGCAGAGCCCACAAAGTCCGGAGGAGCTCAGGATCTGCAGACCGGTCGACTTAGTGCCTGCGAATGCAGGGGAGTGACTCCTTCACTCCAAGGGAGATTTCTTAAGGTGTCTTTGATGCTTCACAGGCCTTGGAAGGTTCCTGTATGATGCACAGGCACAGATGATGCAGCAGACTGGAAGGGAGGCCCAAACTAAGTCCAGAGAGCCCAGACAGTAGAAGTGCAGTGGTGTCTGATCTGAATCTTATCCCACAACGAATCTAGGGACTACACCCAGGTAAGCCCTTAAGTACCCTAGGGAAAGGGTTGGGAAGATTCAAGGGACCCTCCCAGGGGAGGGTCTGGACAGGGGGAGGTTACTCCTATGTTCTTTGTCCAGCTTCATGCCAGAGAGGGAGCCAACGGCTCCCAGAACTGGTTTGAACTGTCCTATGCATAGGGACACCAAGTGTGCCCCTCATGCAGACTTTCTGGTGCTGACAAGTGCACCCACCCGGTCCCAATACACTAAATCCTGTCGGGGAGGTGGTCACACCTCCCTGTGACAGGATGCCTATTGTTCCACCTTCCTCTGCTCGAGCTTGGCTCAGCAGCAGGAGGGCAGAAATGTGTCTCTGGTCGGCAGCAACCACTTTGTGCTTTCCAGGTCTAGAAGGTTGGCACCGGGAACACTGAGAGCCTAACGGAGGGCTCTTCCAGTGCTTGGAATCATATGATTCCAACATGTTTGATACCAAACACAATAGGATTCGTTGCAGCCGTTTTCGAGATGGCCAACGTGTAATTACGCAGTGCCCCTCTATTTAGTATATGGCTGCTTCACTGACAACCCGGGAGAATGGACTCCATAGGCTGCAGGGGTGTCCTACTCATGCAGGAGCACCCTCTCACTTAGAACCAAGCACCCTGCCATCAGGATTGCAAAGGCCTGCTATAGGGGTGACTTATAGGTTTTCGGTGCAGTGACCCTTAGATATAGGATATAGGTAAGTGGTGCAAGTACCAACTTACACAGGCTGCAATGGCAGGCCTGTAGTTCCATTTTGCATGGTCTCTCATGGGTGGCATAAAGCATGCGTCCACCCATGAGAGACCTCAGGGGTACCTATGTCCTGGGTTCCTTAGTACCATATACTAGGGACTGATAAGGGTACCCCAGTATCAAATCTGGAATGTACCTAAGTACTCAACACAACAGTTTAGGGAGAAAGCAGATAGACTGGGGTCCTGATTAGCAGGATCCCAGTCAGACTAGTCAAAAACAGCATCACATCAAGCAAAAAGTGGGGGTAACCATAAAAGCAGATCCTACTTTCCTACACCTCTCCTTACCCACATTCGTATTCTCAACTGACCTGCTGGATACCATTTGCACCGCATTAAGGTCCAGCGTGCGTGTGTGTGTGAGTGTGTTTCATTACCTAACGAATACTGGATTTTGACATTGGTTTTACCCGTGCGGCCTTGGCTCATGGTGCTACTGAAAAGTGTTATAGATTCCTGTGTGTACACATTCCTGATATCGCTGTGACCTGGGGTGCACCATTGAAATGTGTGGATTTGAATTGTGTTATTTGCCATGCTTGCCCAGCTCTGACATCGTATCACACCGCATAAGGGTGCTGGGGTAAAATAGGATTTATCCCAAGTGTTCATTTTACTGATGTCATTTTAACACTGTTGGGCCTAGAACTGCTAGTAATATTTCCAAGTCTGATTTATGCCCAGAAATGCATGATGTTCATGTTGTGTTAATTAATGTGTGTGTTGAATACAAACTTTATATGCATACACCACGTGTGAAGTCTCTTTTGTGATGCTCAGTGTATTTATTATGTGAGAGTGCTGTGCCACTGCTTTACATATTGCCGCTGTTATAAGTCTAACTGCTCAGTGCCAAGCTACCCAAGGGTGAGCGTACGATATAGAGTGAGTATAATCACCTAACCCTAACAGGAGTGGTAGGTTCTGCCTGGCTTGGGCACTGCCTGAGCCAACCAGAAAGTACCAGTTCCAACACTTTTTTAAGTTAAAATAAAACGTTTTCCTTATTAATTTGGTGCAACATTTATTACACTATTTTGCTTTTAAATATCATGTAATGTAATTCTTTACAATTTTTAACATAATGATATGCTTTAACATTTTTACAAAAATGTTTCATAACTATTTTTCACATGTACATTTGTTGTACATGTTCTGATTCTATACAGATTTTATATACTTTTTTAGTATAAAATAAATAGTACTCTATTTTAATAATTACTGATTTTATAGTACTATTTATATTATACTTTACATTATAATTTATTATTTGTTTATGCATTTTTTTAAATTGGGATATTTTTTTAACATTGCTACATATTTTTTATACATTTTACAACATTTATTTTTTTTAAATCCATTGTTTTCGATATGGGGATAGTATTTATTTTTTGTTTTCATTTAGCTGCCATTTTTTTGTCCCGCTAAGTCCTTTTTGTAGTCTATCGCTGTCATTTTTACTTGGATTTCATGGGCGTGAGACACGGTTGCTGCTGGTCGGCAGATAAGTTAAGACCTTTTTGAAGTTTTTTTTAGGGTTTTGCTCGTAGGTGGTCTATGAGTAGATGTAGCTATTGTGTATTATAGTCTAAGGGCCTACTTACGAGTTTGGCAGTCTTACCACCATACCGCTGCAGCGGTGGTCCCAAGTACACCGTCGAATTGACAAGCAAAACAATGTTCCCGATGTACCAGGGGCAGTGTTTCTGACGGAATATTTTTACATATGTGTTGATGCAGGTGTGTACATTTTTACTGTGCAAGTGTTAAATATACACATATGCATGACACATATGTAAACATACCTAGTACAAGTACTTTGCCGTTGCTGGAGTTTGCACTATATTTGCCCAGTCCAGTCAATGGGAGAATAGTGCAAAATGGACTTACCTGGATTTTGGTGCCGACAGTGTTGTTTTCTTCAGGGTTAAGGTACTGCTGTTAAGAAGGGGCCTGGACAAAGGGAGACACGTGGGAGACTAAAGGGAAAAGAAGGAAATGGGTGTGTTTGCACCCCATTTCATTCAATTCTGCCAACTCAAAGCAGGCCATCTCCCCGCCATGGTCGGCACGGCACAAAAGCACTTCGTAATCCGGATGAGGGAACCTTGTCTGTACTGTCCCTGACAGCTGTTTTTCCCTCTGCCGCTGCCAAGGCGGTCTGCAAATCACTGGTGGCGTCAGTGTGACTCCGGCGGTCTTTCCTTCAGCAAACCGCCAACATGGTAATATAGCGGGCGGACCGCTAACTAGGTGGGCAGGGAATCTGATGCCATTTCGGCAGCGGGACCCTTACCGACAAACTCGTAATCAAGCCCATAGTCTTGTGTTTGAGGGTTATTTTATAGTAGTTTGTGTTACGTTGTTTAATAGCGTTTGTGCGTTAGGCCTAGTTATAGTTTGGTATAAGCCATGTGTGTTTTTACGTATTTTACATCATTTAATATTTCTTGTGTTTTTTTTTTTATAATTCTTATGTAATGTTTATGTTCTATTGGTAAATTGTGTTTTATGAGGGTGAGTATGTAGTTCTTTTTACAGGTTTATGGATCAGAAGTCACCCCATGGACCTTTGTTTATTTTGTTTGTTTTTTAAAGGAAATTATTTTGATATATTATAAACTAGTATTACGTTTTTTCATTTCCTTTAAATTTTCGGCATATTTGCATCTCTTTTTTGTTTTTTCTTTTTTTTCAACTTTTTGTGGATTAGAGTTTGTGAACATGGATGTGGATGAAGATCTACAGCTACAGAACCATTAGTATGATTTATTTAATTATTTATGGATGGGAAATGTTCGATTTTAATAAGTATGTGTACTTGTTCTAATTGCAATGTCATTTTTATTTTCCATTAATACATATTTTGAATTGATTTCATGTGTTTATTTCTAATATTTTGCTTTGCGGTTGTTACACAGATTTTAAGTTCAGTGTTAAAACATATTATTTGTATGTATTAGTCTTCTTTTCTATGTAATTATTGTTTTTCTGAGTATTAAAAAAAAATTATATTTATTTTAAAACGGTTAAGTTATGGTGGTGTTTTTTTTACTAAGGTTTGATGGTTAGTGTATAGATAGGTTGTGTATGTTTGTATTTATTTTGGTGTGGTTTAGTTGTTTGTAGTAAGTGCTACTTTGTCAGGTAGCAATGTGGTGCTGTGTAATTAAGGGTATGTCAGTGTTCTTATAATTCACCATGTATAGTGTATATCTGTGTGAATGGTCTAGGAGGCATTTCGAATTTTCTGTCCATAATCCATGTTTCACATTTGCCTAGTCTTAAATTATTTGCAGTAGCAAACATACAGATACATTTTTCGTTATTAAGGTGTTGTGTAGGAGGAAGGGTTCATCATTATGTATAGTGGTTACTTGTCCAGGAACTTAAATGTCTTGGTATATCCTTGGGGCAGCAGGAGTTTCACAGGTGACTTTCTTAGTACGTGGTATTGGGAGTTTCAAAGTGGGTATTGCCGGTAGCTGAACGGTGATGTGTTCAGGTACTTTAGGGAGTATATCCTTTACTATTTTAATAGTGGGCCCTTAGGAACTAGTGCTTACCTCTTTTAAATCTTAATGTAAATGTCTTACTTTGATTTTAGTGACATTTGGGGGTGGTTGTGTCCTCTCATGTTAATAACAACATGGGGGCATATTAGCAAGACCCACGTTAAAATTATCGCTGTTTTAGCGGCAGGAAACTGCTGCTAAAACGGCGATAATGGGCTTGCTAATATGCGTTATGGAATTCCAATAGAAGCCCAGGTTAGATGTGCAGGACATCTAACCTGGGCTTCTATTGGAATTTCATAACGCATATTAGTAAGCCCATTATCGCCGTTTTAGCTGCAGTTTCCTGCCGCTAAAACGGCGATAATTTTAACGTGGGTCTTGCTAATATGCCCCATAATTTTTTGTAGCAGCCCATCCATAACAAGCCTTAGAGTAGTATTTTGTACATTTCCATTTACATTCTCGGCGCTTGTGTTTTTCTTGGCTGTAAGCATATCCCATGGGCAAGGTTTTTTTCCTTCTGCTATTATGTGTGCAAATAGTTTAATAATATAGTTATATATTTTATTATAAATCTAACTTTATTTTGCTAATGTATACAAAATATTACATCAATTGTTTGACATGTTATACTTGCATATGTGTTGTTGACTTTAATTGCTGGTCTTTTTTCAGTTTTCAGATGTTGAAATGTAGGCCCGGTAGTTTGTTTTTCATTTGGGTGAAAAAAGTTTGTTTTAGTTATATTTGAATGTTTATTTTAGGTTTGTTTGCGGGGTTGTGGGCTTTTAGTTTTATTTTCTACATTTAAGGTTAATTCTACGTTTAGCAGTTATCTGAATTAACTTACTTATGACCTGACTTTGGCTGAGTGTTTGAGTGCAGAATTTAATTGGTGGTTATTTAGGTCATTGATTTTGCTGAACTTGGTATTTTGTATCTAAAGATTGGTAGAGACATAAAAATAGAAAGTTTGGTTAGTTGTTTGGAGTTTACCCTTTTTAAATTAAGCTAGTTTCCACTGTTAATTTAAATTTTAGAAGTTACTTGTAAAGGTACTTGTAGTTTTTTTCCAGTTTTTTTGGGTGTTCTGTTCGGAATCCGGCAAAGTGTTGCACTCTTGCAGGTTTAGTATTTTTTTGTGTATGAAGTAGAGACATTTTCTGTTCCTTTTTATATTGTTTTGTTACTTAATTATTTTTATTGGTTAGTTTGCTGTACAGTAACTTTATTGGTTAGTGTTCGTTAGGGGTGGGCGGAGCTTCCAGAGTTCTACTCAGTGGAATTCCGTGGAGATGTCTCAAACCTCTGTGGAATGTCGCGGAGTTCCGCGTGTGGCAGAGTACCGCTTGGCCTACTCCTAACGAATATATACCAGTCATCGAGTGAATGTGCAGCATTGAGAACTTGCTCTACGCCGAGTTTGTGTATGTTACCAAAGATATGCAATTTTAAAGATTTAAATGAAAATGGTGCCAAAAAACCCTAAGTGCCACTCTCGTCTATCTGGTCATGCGAGACCAGAATAAAGTCACATATTCAGGTTTGTGTAGGGCAGGTTGGATACCGGGGCTAGGTTAGTCCTGCTGAAAAGTTATCTTCCCAGTCCAGTGCAAAGAGTCCCGTTCAAGGTGGAGGGGGCCGCGAGGAGCAGGGAAGCGTTGTGGATGGTCATCGTTGAAGCGCAAAGAGCAGGCCGGATGTCGTGGATGTTCAGCACTGTAGTTTAAAGATCCTGTTGACATCGCGGGCAGTGGGGCTGGAGCTTTGCAATAGTGCTCCACTCAAGCTGTCGATGGTGTAGAACGAAGGGTCGGGTTGACAGAACTTTGCATTGGTGGGCAATGTTCTTATTCCTATCCACAGGTTCAGAGGTGTACTGAAGAGTTGGTGTCTGAGGTATGATATTTTTACCTGGTGCCTCCTTTGAAGTGGGAGAAGCCTCTAGAGGTTTCCCTTTGAAGTGCACAGGTTTACTACCTTCCCCGTCCTGGCTCCAGACTAAATACAGGAGGTTGGCCAATCTTTGTTTGGAGGCAGGCCACAGACAATTCAGGTGTAAGTGGAGCTGTGTCTAACTCCGTCCCCCCATCCTGTCAGTGATGGCCTATCCAGGCATGCCTAAGCTCTCTATTGTGTGTGGCTGTCTAGGAGGACTACACAAAGTCTAACTGCCAACTACACTCAATCATGTGACCCAGAGACAAGCTGCAGGCACTAAATGGCTAAGTAAGGAAAATAGCACCTTTCTCAAAGTGGCATTTTAAAAATTGTAATAAAAAATCCAACTTCACCATAAAAGAGGATTTTTCATTACAATTCCAAAGACACCAAACATTAACTGTTTACCTGTTCCCATTAGGAAGCTACAGCTGATTAAATGTAATATGGTGATTCCACTGTTGTCCTATGGGAGAAGTAGGCCTTTCAATAGTGAAAAACATATTTAAAAGTTTTTCACTATCAGCACATTTAGTTACCTTATGTATAAAACCATTTGCAAAATACAAGTAGTTTTCATTTTTTTGGCACTTTTTAATTCACACTAAGGGGTTGATTACGATGCTGTAGGAAACGGCTCCGACCCTCGGTCGGAGCCATTCCTACGGCATTGTAATCTCCTGTTTGGATTAATTTCCGACCGACCCATTTGGATGGAGGATGTCGGAAATAAAAACCAAACTGGATTCCCAAATGGCTTCTGACGGGCTTGGAGAGCCCGTCTGCCATTCAGAAAGCCTCCTGTAATCCCAAGGGCGGCTCTTTCCGCCCGAGGGATTACAATGTCAGATTCTGACAGCCTTTCTGTGCTGGCCTTTCCGACACAGAAAGGCTGTCGAAAGTCAAATTTGGGTTCCCCCAGCAGGGCCCCCATGAGTGCAAGACCTCCGGATGGTGGCTGAGGGTGCCCTCCCTGTTGATCCCTGCACCCTGTGCAGGGATGAACTGCACCTCTTCACTTTACACTGAGAGCATGCATTCCAGTTTGAATTCATGCTCCCATTGTAAAGAATAGGAGTGCGACCGAACAGTGTTCGGTCGCATCCTAACTGCTGGGTTGGGACCGCCGACAGGAGGTCGGTCGTTCCCAGTACCCAAACGATGTTGGACGGATCGTAATCGGGCCCTGTTAGAACTGGGGGTCTCTAGTTGGCAGAGGTAGGTACCTTTGTCCAAATAGGGACCCTTGCTTCTAGTCAGGGTAAGGGGGATACACACTTTAGATAACCCCTGCTCACCTCCTTGGTAGCTTGGCACGAGCAGACAGGCTTATCCCAAAGGCAATGTGTAAAGTATTTGTACCAACACTCACAGTAACACAGTGAAAACACCACAAATGGACACTACACCAGTTTAGAAAAATAAAGTATCTTTACTAAACTTAAACAAGACCAAAACGACAAAAATCCAACATACAAAACTCAGTAGAATGTCTTTAAAAAGGGTTGTTGCAAAAATAAACTTGTAGATCTCAAATGCGACACTTTCAGTCTCAAAGTACCTGGGATGCGTAACGCAAAACAAGCAAAAGGGGTGCAGTGAAGGCGATGCGTCGGTTCTTCCTGCGCTCCGGTTCCGGTGTGACAAAATGGCGCCTTGATGCGTTGCGCTGATCCGGTGCGATGCAATGAAATGGTGTCTTTGTTGCGATGCGACACTGTAGATGCGATGCGTGCACGCCCGACGGCGAACTCGGTGATCTTCGGAGCCGCGACAGGCCCTGCGACACGCTTCTCCGGTGTTGCGACGACACCCTCTGTGACGGTGACACGCTTCTCCGGTGATGCGGCGGCGATCAGCGCCGGTACGCTTCCTCAGCGATGCGACGGCCCTGCGACACGCTTCTCCGGTGGTGCGACGACACCCTCGGTGACGGCGACACGCTTCTCCGGTGTTGCGACGGCGAACAGCGGCAGCGGCGACACACTTCTCGATGATGCGACAGCGGCTGCTGCTGCGGCGTCACGCTTCTCTCGTTGCGTCGCGCTTCCAGCTCCCAACAGCAAGAGAGGCCTCACACACAGTTACAGGCCCTCCTGGCAGACTGGAACTCCCAGCAAGGAAGTTCAGGGAGGCTGGGGGTGAAGTCCTTTTGTGCCTGGGACTTCAAAAACAGGAGGCCAGCTCTTCTCAGGCCCTTGGAGACTTTTTCTTCAGATGGACACAGCACACAGCAAAGTCCTTCTTCAAGCAGGGGACACAGCACACAGCAAAGTCCTTTAGATCTCTCCTCAGTAGAAACAGCAAACTGCAGGCCAACCCCAGACACACAGCAAGGGCAGTACTTCTCCTCAGTCCCTTCAGCTGATCTTCTTTGGCAGGGATTCCTCTTGATTCCAGAAGTAGTCTAAAATTCAGGGGTTTCAGTTCTAGTATTTATACCCCAAAAGTCTTTGTTCTCCATGTGTGAGGGGTACTGGACCCAGTCCAAAGCAGTTCAGGGTGAATTCTGCCAGGACACCTCTCCTTCCTTTGTGAGTGTGGGCCAGGGTCACCAGACACACCGCAGGAGGTGGAGCCAGCATTGTGGAAGGCAGGCACAGCCCTATTCAGACCCAGGTGCTCTCCTCCCACCACTCTACATGTAGATAGGTCTATTCAGCCTAGGGCTGACTCACCCAGCCTCCTGCAGCCACCCCCAGCCCCTGTCACTCACAAACCAGACAGTCAATTCACAAACAGGCAGAGGCATACAGAAAGGTTGAACAAGAAAATAGCCACTTTCTAAAAGTACTATTTCCAAACTTAGAATTTAAAAACCATCTTCACTAAAAGATGTGTAATTAAATTCTGAGTTCAGGGGTACCAGATTTCAACTTTCTATCTTGCTGCTATGGGAAGATATGCAGGTAACCATGTTACACAGCATTCCCCATGTTAACCTATGGGCAAGATAGCCTTTCAATAGTGAAAAACGAAATTGGCAGTATTTCACTATCAGGACATGTTACCCACACTAGTACATGTCCTACCTTTCACATACACTGCACCCTGCCCAGGGGGTACCTTGGGCCTACCATAGGGGTGTCCAATGTGTAAGAAAAGGGAAGGGTTAGGCCTGGCAAGTGTGTACACTGGCCAGGACAACATGGCAGTTCACTTACTGCGCACAGGCACTGCAGTGGCAGGCCTGAGACACCATCTTAGAGCTACTCCTGTGGGTGGCACAATCAGTGCTGCAGGCCCACTAGTAGCATTTGAATCACCAGCCCTGGCACACTTAGTGCACTTTACTAGGGACTTATTGGTAAAGCAAATATACCAATCATGGATAGCCAATCACAATAACAATTTAACCAGGGAGCACTTGCACTTTGGCACTGATCAGCAGTGGCAAAGTGCCCAAAGCATCTAAACCAGCAAAAACGAATTCCAGCACAGTGTCAAAAATACAGGAGGTAGAGGCAAAAGTCAGGGGAAACCACGCCAAGGATGCCAGGTCTAACACGTGTCCCCTCCAGCTGAATAGTGGGGAGAACTACCCATCCCCTGGGGAGTTCTCATCACTAAGGCGGAAGAACCTGGACAGACCATCAGCATTGGCGTGTTCTGTACCAGGGCGGTGTTCCACCGTAAAGTCCATTCCCTGTAGGGAGATGGACCACCTCAACAGTTTTGGGTTCTCACCCCTCATCTGCATTAACCATCTGAGGGGCCTGTGGTCTGTCTGAACCCGGAAGTGAGTCCCAAACAAGTAGGGCCTTAGCTTCTTCAGTGCCCAGACCACAGCAAAAGCTTCCCTTTCAATTGCACTCCACCTCTGTTTCCTGGAAAGTAGCCTCCTGCTAAGGAAAGCCACGGGTTGGTCCAAGCCCTCGTCGTTCAGTTGTGAGAGTACTGCTCCCACCCCATGCTCTGAAGCATCTGTCTGCACCACAAACTCTTTGGAGAAATCAGGCGCCTTGAGCACAGGTGCCGTGCACATGGCTGCTTTCAGGGCATCAAACGCGGTCTGGCAGGCATCGGTCCAGATCACCTTCATGGGCTGCTTCCTTGAAGTCAGCTCTGTCAAGGGGGCAACAATGGTGCCATATCCCTTGACAAATCGGCGATAATACCCACTGAGTCCTAAAAAGGCTCTCACCTCTGTCTGGGTCTTGGGGGGCTCCCAAGCCAGAATGGTATCAATCTTCGCTTGGAGGGGCGCCACCTGGCCGCTCCCTACCTGGTGTCCCAAATACACCACAGAACCCTGCCCTATCTTGCACTTGCTGGCCTTGATAGTGAGGCCTGCCCTTTGCAGAGCCTTCAACACTTCGCAGAGGTGTTGCAAATGTTCTTCCTAACTGGAGCTGAACACAGCAATGTCATCCAGGTATGCGGCGCTGAATTCTTCCAGCCCGGACAGTACCCGGTTGACCAGTCTCTGGAAGGTGGCAGGGGCGTTCTTCAACCCAAAGGGCATGACACGGAACTGGAAGTGCCCCTCTGGCGTTGAAAACGCTGACCTCTCCTTGGCCCCCTCAGTTAAGGCAATCTGCCAGTACCCAGAAGTTAAATCAAACGTATTGAGGTACTGGGCAGCGCCTAACCGATCCACAAGCTCATCAGCTCTGGGGATGGGGTGTGCATCAGTCTTGGTGACCGCATTGAGCCCACGGTAGTCCACACAAAACCTGAGTTCTGGAGTGGCACGGGGTGCAGCAGCTTTTGGTACTAAGACCACTGGGCTAGCCCACGGGCTGCTTGAGGGCTCAATCACCCCTAGCGCCAACATCTTGGACCTTGTCAGCTACCCTATAAAATTTCTGCTTCACAGGTAGGCTGTCCCCAGTGTCCACATCATGGATGCACCAATTGGTGACTCCTGGTGTCAGGGAGAACAGGGAGGCGAACTGACCCAACACATGGCGACAGTCCCTCTGCTGTTCTGGGGTCAGTGTGGGAGAGAGGTTTACCCCATCCACTGACCCATCTTGTTCCTCTGCTGACAGGAGGTCAGGAAGAGGGTCACTTCCCTCCTCCATCCCATCATCTGTGGCAAGGAGCATTGTCACATCAGACCTCTCAAAGTGTGGCTTGAGGCGGTTCACATGTAGGACCCTCAAAGGGTTCCTGGGAGACTGCAAGTCAACCAGATAGGGTACATCGCTCTTGCGCTCCACCACCTCATATGGCCCAGTCCACTTGTCTTGGAGCGCGCAAGGCTCCACTGGCGCCATCACCCACACCTTCTGCCCAGGTTGAAATTCGACCAGAGTGGCATTCTGGTCATACCATCTTTTCATTTCTTCCTGGCTAGCTTCCAGGTTCGCCTGAGCGAGTTTCCTGAAGCGCTGAGTCTGGTTGCGGAAGGCCAGCACATAGCTGAACACATCCTGGGGGGTCTTACCAGGGGATTTCTCCCAACCCTCCTTCACCAGACTGAGAGGTCCTCTAACAGGGTGGCCATACAGGAGTTCAAAGGGACTGAACCCTAAGGACTTCTGAGGCACCTCCCTGTAGGCAAACAACAGGCATGGTAAGAAGACGTCCCACTTCCTTCTCATGGGCTCCGCAAGGCCCATTATCATGCCTTTCAGGGTTCGGTTGAATCTCTCAACCAACCCATTCCCTTGAGGATGGTAAGGAGTGGTAAACTTGTAAGTTACCCCACACTCCTCCCACAAAGACTTCATGTACTTCGAGATGAAGTTGGTACCCCGGTCGGAGACCACCTCTCTGGGGAACCCCACACAGGAAAAGATCCCCATCAATGCACGGCCCACCACGGGGGCAGTGATTGTCCGGAGAGGGACAGCTTCCGGGTACCGGGTGGCATGGTCCACCAAGACCAACATAAACTTGTTGCCTAAGGCTGTCTTGTGTACCAGAGGCCCCACAATGTCGATGCCCACCCGCTCGAAAGGGGTGCTCACCACGGGAAAGGGTTGGAGGGGAGCCTTACACTTCCATCCACTCTTGCCACTTGCCTGGCAAGTCAGGCAAGTCCTACAATGTGTACCAACGTGCGTCTTCATCTGGGGCCAGTAAAAGTGGGTGACAAGCCTTTGGTAGGTCTTGTCATGCCCCAGATGTCCTGCGAGAGGCACGTCATGAGCCAGACCCATTAGGAAGGCCCTGAAGCGCTCGGGTACCACCAGCACAAGGGCTGCACCGGGCTCAGCGACCTTAGGCTCACTATAGAGTAAGCCATCCTCCCAGTAAATGAGATGATTCTTGGACTCGCCACCTGCTGCCTGGTCTGCGGCCTGTCTCCGCAAACCAATGAGAGAAGGGCATTCTCTCTGCGCCTTGCAGAACTCCTCCCTGGAGGGACCTCCTTCTTGCTGCCAATGGGTCAGCTCAGGCAGGTCTCCCAGTTCGGCTATCTGTTCCCCTGTAGGTTCCAGGGCATCCCCCTCAGGTTCTGCCTCCTCCTGGATCGTGGGAATTGTGGGGGCTGGTTTCCCATGCCCCCTGCCCTTCCTCTTCCTGGCAGGTACCTGGGCCACTGTTTCAGGCTCCAGGTCCGCTTGGCTACCCCTACTGGCTGCCATTGACCGAGTGGTCACACAAACCCACTCAGGCAGACCCAACATCTCCAAATGAGCCTGGCGTTCCACATCCCTCCATGGGGAACTCTCCAGGTAATTTCCTAGCGGACAGTCTACAGGCATGGATGGACTAACCATGACCTTCAAGGAACCTGAGACCCCCCCCACTCAAAGGGAACTTGCGCCACCTTGCAGAGGCGCACGGAGTTGTCTGCTGCAACTACAGGGTGAAGTGCATTGGGAATGACCTGCTCTTCAGACACCCACTGACACCTCACGGATGTCACTCTGGCTCCTGTGTCTCTCAGAGTCTCCTCCCATTGATGGTCACCCACTGCCCTGTACTTTTTAGTGTTCTCAGGCAAGTAGGACTCCTGGACCATCTCTCTGTCTCCTACAGAGACAAAGGTCATCACTGCTTGCTCCTCCTCCCCACTGGAAACTAATTCCTCTCCCAAAGCTACACTCACTAAACCCGGTGACGGAGCACCAGTGGGTGCTTGCGACTTCTTGGGGCACTTAGGGGCAATGTGGCCCTTCTCGTTACAGTTGTAACACCTGAGGGGACCCGGAAAGTTACTACGGCCGCCCTTAGGGGGCTGCGACGTCTTAGGCTGGGGGGCCTGGGACTCCTTTCCCTCTGCATTATTTTGGGGCCCTTTAGAGAACTCCTTTTGATTACCTTTGTCCCCCCCACTCTTCTGCTTGGGACCCTGCCCACCTTTGGCTGTGGTGCCCACAATCCCCTTGCGGACCCTGGTGCTGGTCCAGCAGTCCGCCTCCTTAGCAAGCTCACTAGGATTAGTTAACTTACTATCCAAAAGATGCTGGCGCAGCTCTGGAACACATAGACTGCTCAACAGCTCCCAACTAATTAGATGGCACAACCCCTCATAATCAGTAACTTTGCTGCCCTTCATCCAACCTTCCAATGCGCGGGTGTACACTCTCACACATTCAACCCAAGTGTCTGAATCATTCTTCTTTGAGTTCCTGAACCTCACTCTATACTGTTCTGGGGTAAGCCCATACTTGAGGCATAAAGCCTCCTTCATGTTAGCATAAGTCAGGGCACCCTCCTTCTCTAAAGGTGTCAAAACTGCGGTCCCTGACGCCTCAAAATGCTTCCACAGGCCCGCCCCCCAGCTCTTTTCAGGCACCTCATGCATCCTCAAAGCAAGCTCATATGATTCAAACCATGCATGAATATCCTGTCCCTTCTGGCAATTCTGCACTACATCCTTGGGTATGTATACCTTACCCCCTTGCACTGGCTGCGCACTGCCACCATTTGAGCTGGACTCCAATTGTTTGGCCTTCAGGTCCAGCTCCCTCATGCTCAACTCATGAGCCAAAAGCAATTTCCTTTCCTCCAAGGCACGAGCCCTCTCCTCTGCCTTGTGCTGGATTTCTTTCTCAATTTCTAATTGCTTCATCTTGAGCCTCATGACTTCCAGCTCATGTTCTCTGATCTTTTGGTTCTCTTCCCGCTCTTCCCGGCAGAGACTTCCTGCGGAATGGATGCTGACAGCCCTGGGGGCTGCTCCTGGCACAGGCAAATCCTGTGGCCCAAACCCATTCCCCTGGTCATCCACCACCTCATTTGCATCATCTCCTCCTGCAGCTCCTTTGGCCTCCCACCATGCTTTTAACCCCTTCGCTGCTTCTGTCGGCCAACGGCCGTCGCGAGCACTATCTCCGTAGTGCTGCGCACGTCCGTTGGCCGACGTGGCCCCGCCCACTCAATGGAACGCCCCGCACCGCGGCGGAATTGCCGCCGCGGTAAACGGGTTAAGGCCATTTGTAGCTCATCCTTCTTAGCGCTACTCCTTGTGGGACATCCCAAATCTTTGCAGAATTGTTTAAGCTGGTCTACCTTGTAGGAATACAAATCCTCAATGTGTAACTCCAATTCTGCCTTTTCACTTGCTGCATTCCCCTTCTGGGACATGATGCTTTCTTTAAGAGTTACTCAAAAATAGAACCAAAAACCAAAAAGAACACAGTATGTGGTTGCGTAGTGGTCTGCAATAATCTAGTGATGTACACCAATTACTGTGGGTCAAGTACAAATACAAGTTCAAATCCCACCGCTGACCACCAATGTTAGAACTGGGGGTCTCTAGTTGGCAGTACCTTTGTCCAAATAGGGACCCTTGCTTCTAGTCAGGGTAAGGGGGATACACACTTTAGATAACCCCTGCTCACCCCCTTGGTAGCTTGGCACGAGCAGACAGGCTTATCCCAAAGGCAATGTGTAAAGTATTTGTACCAACACTCACAGTAACACAGTGAAAACACCACAAATGGACACTACACCAGTTTAGAAAAATAAAGTATCTTTACTAAACTTAAACAAGACCAAAACGACAAAAATCCAACATACAAAACTCAGTAGAATGTCTTTAAAAAGGGTTGTTGCAAAAATAAACTTGTAGATCTCAAATGCGACACTTTCAGTCTCAAAGTACCTGGGATGCGTAACGCAAAACAAGCAAAAGGGGCGCAGTAAAGGCGATGTGTCGGTTCTTCCTGCGCTCCGGTTCCGGTGCGACAAAATGGCACCTTGATGCGTTGCGCTGATCCGGTGCGATGCGATGAAATGGCATCTTTGTTGCGATGCGACACTGTAGATGCGATGCGTGCACGCCCGACGGCTGTGCGGCGAACTCGGTGATCTTCGGAGCCGCGACAGGCCCTGCGACACGCTTCTCCGGTGTTACGACGACACCCTCGGTTACGGCGACACGCTTCTCCGGTGATGCGGCGGCGATCAGCGACGGTGCGCTTCCTCAGCGATGCGAGGGCCCTGCGACACGCTTCTCCGGTGGTGCGACGTCACCCTCGGTGACGGCGACACGCTTCTTCGGTGTTGCGACGGCGAACAGCGGCAGCGGCGACACGCTTCTCGATTATGCGATAGCGGCTGCGGCCGCGGCGTCACGCTTCTCTCGTTGCGTCACGCTTCCAGCTCCCAACAGCAAGAGAGGCCTCACACACAGTTACAGGCCCTCCTGGCAGACTGGAACTCCCAGCAAGGAAGTTCAGGGAGGCTAGGGGTGAAGTCCTTTTGTGCCTGGGACTTCAGAAACAGGAGGCCAGCTCTTCTCAGGCCATTGGAGACTTTTTCTTCAGATGGACACAGCACACAGCAAAGTCCTTCTTCAAGCAGGGGACACAGAACACAGCAAAGTCTTTTAGATCTCTCCTCAGTAGAAACAGCAAACTGCAGGCCAACCCCAGACACACAGCATGGGCAGTACTTCTCTTCAGTCTCTTCAGCTGATCTTCTTTGGCAGGGATTCCTCTTGATTCCAGAAGTAGTCTAAAATTCAGGGGTTTCAGCTCTAGTATTTATACCCCAAAAGTCTTTGTTCTCCATGTGTGAGGGGTCCTGGACCCAGTCCAAAGCAGTTCAGGGTACATTCTGCCAGGGCACCTCTCCTTCCTTTGTGAGTGTGGGCCAGGGTCATCAGACACACCGCAGGAGGTGGAGCCAGCATTGTGGAAGGCAGGCACAGCCCTATTCAGACCCAGGTGCTCTCCTCCCACCACTCTACATGGAGATAGGTCTATTCAGCCTAGGGCTGACTCACCCAGCCTCATGCAGCCACCCCCAGCCCCTGTCACTCACAAACCAGACAGTCAATTCACAAACAGGCAGAGGCATACAGAAAGGTTGAACAAGAAAATAGCCACTTTCTAAAAGTGCTATTTCCAAACTTAGAATTTAAAAACCATCTTCACTAAAAGATGTGTAATTAAATTCTGAGTTCAGGGGTACCAGATTCCAACTTTCTATCTTTCTGCTATGGGAAGATATGCAGGTAACCATGTTACCCAGCATTCCCCATGTTAACCTATGGGCAAGATAGCCTTTCAATAGTGAAAAACGAAATTGGCAGTATTTCACTATCAGGACATGTTACCCACACTAGTACATGTCCTACCTTTCACATACACTGCACCCTGCCCAGGGGGGTACCTTGGGCCTACCATAGGGGTGTCCAATGTGTAAGAAAAGGGAAGGGTTAGGCCTGGCAAGTGTGTACACTGGCCAGGACAACATGGCAGTTCACTTACTGCGCACAGGCACTGCAGTGGCAGGCCTGAGACACCATCTTAGAGCTACTCCTGTGGGTGGGACAATCAGTGCTGCAGGCCCACTAGTAGCATTTGAATCACCAGCCCTGGCACACTTAGTGCACTTTACTAGGGTCTTACTGGTAAAGCAAATATACCAATCATGGATAGCCAATCACAATAACAATTTAACCAGGGAGCACTTGCACTTTGGCACTGATCAGCAGTGGCAAAGTGCCCAAAGCATCTAAACCAGCAAAAACGAATTCCAGCACAGTGTCAAAAATACAGGAGGTAGAGGCAAAAAGTCAGGGGAAACCACGCCAAGGATGCCAGGTCTAACAGGCCCTAAGTGGTGTCAACCAGGGGAAACAGCGTTTACATCGCATGCGCTACAACGCATGTGATTACAACGCTGTCGTTACAATGACCGCGTTTTTACAACGCAAGCCATTACATCGCAAGTCGTTTCTACGACTTGCTGTAAGGGGCGCGCGAAACTAAGGAATAGTATAATTTACTATTCCAACACCTTCCCTACTGTTGCACACGCTGGAGTTGCAATAGTAAATTATACTATTCCTAAGTCCAGCGCGCCCCCTACAGCAAGTTGCAGAAACGACTTGCAATGTAATGGTTTGCGTTGTAACAACCGCGTTGTAATCGCATGCGTTGTAGCGCATGCGATGTAACATCGCATATTCGTCAACCAGGTGCAAACTATATAAGGTGGAGCCAATTTTTTTTCTACTCAAATGGCAGCACTATTTGTGATGATATGAAGCATGACTCTTATGGCAATCCATCATAGTAGATGGAGGCACAACAAAAGGGTTTTTTGAGCTAGGGTCACTATATTTGAACAAACGAGGAAGAAATATATAAAATGTATATGCTCAGTAAACAGGTTATAAAGCACTTCAGTAATGGACTCTACCCATTAATAGGCCTCAGGAGTGTAGCTAAACCTAGGCCTGGGCGGTGAACTCCGCTCCGTTCACCGAGTTTGCAGAGTTTTCTGCACTTTGCGCTCCGCGGAGCTCGCAGAGTGCAGAAAACTCCGCTCCGCGTAGTGCAGCTGAGTTTTTTCCCTGTTTGCACTCGCCAACGATAAGTTGCCGTGCGCGAGCTGCCGCTCAGGTAGAATTTCTACTCGAGCAGCAGTAAGATCACTGCGAATGGCAGTTCGCACTGCACTCCGCCACTTGCGGAACTCCCTGAGTTTTTTCGTCACTTCAGGGAGTTCCGCATAGCGGAACTCCGTGAACTACAGCCAGGCCTAGCTAAACCCACACAAAAGCAGGTATTATGCTTACTCTATCTCCTAGATTCTGGCAGTTAGCAAGGGGTTGTAGCAACAGCGGGAGGAGTATTGGAAATTTTCAGGATGCAATGGTCTCCAAAATATCTGTTCACATATCTTTCCCAAACACAGCCCAAGAAATACAGAATATGAAGATGCAATTCTATTGAATAGCACATTATCCTCATGTGATTGGATGCAAAGATGGGAATCATGTTCTGATATGGCCTCCCTTCACAGCAGAACACTTGTATTTAGATAGGAACAATCAGCTTTTTCTAAACATGCAAGTTCTATGTAATACTCATAATCACAGATCTAGTGACAAAACACCCTGGGACACACAATTCCTCCATGTTTCATCACTATTGAGTCCACAGCTGTTCGTCCAGGAGAGATTTTAGAGACAGTCATTTTGGATAGGTTAACATTGATAAGCTTCTATTAAACATCGGACATTCTACTCACTCTGCTGGCCACCTACTTGATCCAGTTTTTTCCAACCTTCCACGTCTCTCTGTCTCAAACCCTATTCCACTATGCTGGTCCGACCATTATCTGATCCCTATGACGCTTTCCGGGGTAGTGCCCTCTCGAAAGTCACCTCAGAAACTCTCGCTCCGCCGCCCCTGGCACAAATTAAATTTTGATCATCTTAGTACCATCCTTTCGTCGAGTGTGCCCAGCTGGCCGGACGATCCAGATACCGCCAGTGAAACACTATCTGACTGGCTAAGGCATCCTCTGGATGACTTGATCCCAGCCAAACAATCTAAGTGTCTGAGCACTAAGTCTAACCCATGGTATAATAACAACCTGTCCACTATGCGTAAAACATGCAAGCGGTTGGAGCGGAAGTGGAGGCGAGACTTTGATCCTATCCTGAAGGGCCGCTATCAGTCAGCCATTAAGCAATATCATAGGACTGTTCAGAAGGCACAGGCAACCCATTTTGCAGACGAGATCAGAAACAGCCATAATCCCTCCAAGAAGATTTTCTCCATCATTAAAAATCTCAAAAATGCTGGGGCTCCTGTGGAGTCCGCCGTTAAGTCAGATGAACAATGTGAGGACCTTGCCACCATTTTTATAAATAAGGTGGATAACATCTATAAGACCTTCCCTCAGGTGGATATGGGCTTCGATGTTGGGGGCCCATCCCCCCCGCCCATACATTGGCCACCTTCCTGCCAATCACTGAAGAAGCACTCTGTATACTCTGCAGGAAGGTTAAATCTGGCTCCCCAACTGACCCCATGAAGCCTGAATATCTAATGAGACTGTTACCTGTGCTTCTTACACCTCTGGGCCAGGTTTTTAACATGTCTTTGTCTATGGCTACAGTTCCTAGGTCATGGAAGCAGGCCATGGTAATGCCTCTTTTAAAGAAGCCTACCCTAGATCCAGCGAAACTGGAGAACTTTCGCCCTATCTCCCTGCTGCCTTGGACCTCCAAGATCTCCGAAGCCTATGTTAATTCCATCTTGTCAGGCTATCTGGAGGAGAATAATATACTGGACTCCTCCCAGTGTGGTTTTCGCCCGGGTTTCAGCACAGAGTCCGCCCTCCTAGCTGTGACTGAACATTTAAGAGCAGCACTGGATGAGGGATGTACCTCGGCACTGATCCTACTGGATCTCAGTGCCGCATTTGATACGGTCTCTCACCAGACTTTGATACGGAGATTGAAGGAGGCCGGCATCGTGGGCCTCGCCCTGGATTGGTTTACCTCTTTCCTTTCGGATAGGTCCTTTCAGGTGTCGGTCCCCCCTTTTACATCCAGGGTGCATTCCATCAAACAGGGAGTACCGCAGGGCTCTGCGTTAAGTCCAACGCTTTTCAACCTGTATGTCCAGCCCCTAGCCGCGATAGCCAAGAGGAGAGGGCTGACTATTGTGTCATATGCTGATGACACACAATTAGTAGTCGCCCTCTCCAATGACTGTCTGAATGATGCTGCTAAATTTCGGAGCGGTTTAGCGGATGTTGCAGAGTGGATGACTGCCAACTGTCTCCAGCTCAATGCCAGTAAGTCTGAGGTCCTACTGGTAGGGAAAGATCCTGAGCTTTGGAGTGAACAGTGGTGGCCCACCACCCTGGGCCCTGCAACCACCCCCAAACAGGTGGTGAAAAATCTTGGTGTCTGGGTTGACTCGGCGCTTAGTTTTCAAACTCAAACTAAGAAGGTGGCGGTGGCATGCTTTGGTATTCTGCGCAGTCTCAAACCTCTGTTGGTTTTTTTTTACCTCTCCATCCGACAGATGATTGTCCAGGCATATGTGCTGTCGAGACTGGACTATGCCAGCTCGCTCTATCTGGGGGTCAACAAGACGGAGATTTCGAGACTGCAGAGGGTCCAAAATGTTGCCGCCAGAACTCTTCTTGCTATGCCCAGACGCTGCTCCACCTCCAGTGCCATTCGTCGGTTACACTGGTTACCGGTGGTGAGACGGGTGGAGTTCAAGTCTCTCTGCCTTGCGTTTAAGATCCTGAACCCCCCCACCCCCGGTATCCTAGCGGGCTTGCTCTCCGCCTATATTCCCACTCGTCATCTTCGCTCAGCAGGCCAACACCTGGTATCTATCTCGCGAGTGAGGAGGGCTCGCACCGGTGGGCGCTCTTTTCGTACACTGGCAGCGAAGCTATGGAATGGCCTCCCTGTACATATCCGGAGTATGGATAACTATCTAGCATTTCGAAAAGCACTAAAGACTCATCTGTTCCCTTCCCATTAATTTTTCTGTAGTCCACGCCCATCTGTCTGCCATTATGGCGCTTAACGGCCCACTGGCCTTCTTTCTCTCTCTTGTTATGTTGGGTCTTCGCTGTCAGCTGCTATCATTGCTCTTAGCGCCGGGACGCCCCTTTGCTGGGGCAGCTGTGCGCTCTACAAGACATCTTAACATAACATAACATAACATATTACATTTTATACTTATGTCATGTGTTATACAGCCCTTTCACGTGACAGCACATATGCTTTAAGACCATGGATAATGGCACTATTCATTCATCCACATACTTCTAGTGAAAGGAGGTATACCTTAGCTCACAGATTCACACGTTCAGTTATTGAATATGCATTTGAACTTCTAAAAAGCAGATTCTGATGTCTGTGCTAAAGTCATTATGCAATGCTGACCACATGCAAAATAGTGGCCTGTTGTGGTATTTTGCATAGCATAACTTATCGGATAGGGATTTCTACAGCGCCATGCGAGGACAGCACTGTGGAAGTGCAACCATCACCCCAACCACAACACGATGCAATAATGGCTACAAAAGGCAGATAGCACATAAGGTAAATCACACATAAGCACTTCTAAGGTTAGAAACATAAACTGTATTTTGTTAAATATTTTAGTATTTTTAAATATTTTAAACAAAATATAATCCTTTTTTTTCAAGTGTAACGCCAGAACATTCTGCTGCAAACAAAAAATATCAGGTTAATTTTTAAACCGGCTACAATTCATTTCAATATAACATTTATTAAGAATTTTCACTTGAAGTTTCATGCATCTTTTGTACTTTTTCGGTTAGCTGAGTCTAGACCTTCCTCTGCTTGCTACTCACTGCAAGATCTTGTTCACCTTACTCTTTGTCTCTCCAATACAAAAGCACTACTTATTGTTGATGCTTCCCGAGCAGTAGTGTTTAATAGTGCTGGAGATAGTATGAATATCATATAGTGCCTCCAAAGCTGTGGTCATCTGCATCATTGCTATATCCCAGCTGCAGTGTGTCATTTAGTTTTGAATATTTATTGTGCGCTAAGATAAGATGGTGGTATTAGATGGTAGTCTATCAACTGCTCTCACATGAGTAAAGATACTAGACACCATACACTGCTGTTGTTTCCACAGTGTTTTACTTCATTATTAATAGATGTAAATTGACTCTGGATGGTGTTAGCCAGGTTGTCAATGCTTTTGCTAATAAAACCTAATCCCTACTTCACATCTTATCGGATCTAAAAGAAAAACTACAGTTGCTGCCAATTGTTTATGTTGCATTAATTTTTCCACCCTAATAATACTTGGAATCCCACTGATAGCTTCACGTCTCACTTCAACCAGGTATTGTTGCCTCAGACCTAGGTGGGCTAGACATTTTTTAGCTGTAGGGCATCTATGGTGTTGCCTTTCCCTGCTAGATGTTGGTTGAGGGTGTGTGGGATGTGGAGTTTGTGCTGGTATGTCTGATGGTGTAGTTGGTATGTAAGGAATGGGAGGTGAAATTTCTGCAGTGCTTTATAATAGACTTCGTTATAAACATCTTCCTCATTTCATCTTTTAACGCCTGGGTCACGACTGTAATCTGAGGAAGAAGAAATGTTAGTCTTTCACTATATTCTTATGCATTATATGTTAAAATTACGAAATGTTGTGGAGATGTGAAAAAAGTAATTATGAGTCAGACATATATGATGTTAATGCTATGACATGGTGTAATGTGGATAATAGTAAAAAAAACATACCTACTGATGGGCATTTCGAAACTTCAAAAATCCCTTGGTAACTCGAGCATCTCTGCATACACCTTCTGTCTCCTTATTTAAGGAGGAATGTTACTCATTCCTCTTCTTTGTTCTGAGACCATCATCACGAGCCACGTCCTCTATTTCAATTTCCAAATTGAGATTCTCAATTTGCAACGAATACAAATTAACAATTGTGAGCTCTGTTTGGAAATAGCAAAGTAAGAAATCCCTAAATTGTGATTTATTAATGTAGTAACGTTTTAAAATTATTGCGATTAATTGATGTGCAAATGTAATTGAATGTATAGCACAAATTAAATGCAAAAGCAGCACTGGGCAATCATACTTAATCGTGCTCAGTCTAATATGCTGATACACTGCCATCTTAAGGTTAAGAAGAGCTAAGAAATTATAGAGTCAGCATATATACTTGATATTGACTTTTTTAGCTGAATTATTTCCAATGAATGGTTGCTGTGCAAAATGTTTTCTTTTCCTTCCACAGATGTTTCAACTTCCACATAGACCATTGTTAGCTAATGAATAGACTTGCTATATTAGAAGGTTAGAGATGTAGTTTATACATGGGAAAGTAGACTTGAATGGGAGAATGACTCATGTGAAACTTAGAAATGATCAAACTTTTTTTATTTTTATTTTTAATTATTTTATTTTTCATGGTCAGTCAAACAGTGCAATCTTACACATTTTATATCCATACATTAATGATGATAAAGCACACAGTGAGTTTGTACATCAACATGTTACGACGTACCGCCTTAATTGACACTAAATTCACATTTCTAGTCCCTTGTACATTTAACAAAAGAATAGTACCTTACGTACACAGGATAGCAGTGTGAAACGACTGTAGGTCCGGTGGCTGGTAAATATACATGCATGTAGGTGTATACTCCCACCCGCCAATGGGATTGGATGGGTCCCGCCCCCTCCACAGCTCAACCTGCCTGTGAGTCGGACATTGTCTACAAGCTGTCCACTGTTTGCGTGGATAGGAGGTATTGCACTAGTGGGTCCCAGAATTCTCGTGGTCTGGAGGATTGAGGTAAGTCTTCTGCATAAGTATCTAGCTGAGTTTTACAATATGACATGTCCTTGACCCAATCTGTGTGTTTCGGAGTCAGTTTACTGCCCCATCGGAATGCTATTCTTCGTATAGCCAATAATAGTGATATCGCCAGTAGCTTACTTCTACGCGCCAGTTTAATCTTGTAGATGCCCAGAAGACGTACTATAGGTGCATTCAGGACATACTCGTCCAGCATATGTGTGAGAGTGTCAGTGACGTCCTGCCAGTAAGATTGAAGTTTGGAACACGCCCACGCCATATGTAGGAAGTCTGCACTGGGGGCCTGACATCTGTGACAGTGGTCATCAACCCGAAGACCATATGCATGTAGTTGCTTGGGTGTGTAGTATACCTGGTGTATAAACTTGAAATGTATGATTTTCAGGTTGCAGTTAGACGTGAGCAGTTGTAGTTGGGTACACCCGAAAGCCCAGTCTTCTTGTGAAATGGCGAAGCCTAGTGTTGCCTCCCATCTCGCTAATGGTATATTCGCAGCGCGAAACTGTTCATGTTGTGACGCAATGTATAGTTTAGTGACCAGACGTTGTCGTGTGGCAGAGGTCAAGAGTATCTGCAGCGCGTTGTGCGATGGTGGTTCACTCGGGAAGGAGGGGTACAAAGCTTTGATCGCCATGCGTAGACGATGATATGCGAAAACTTTCAAGGGAGTTTGAAACGCGCTTAGAGCCGTAGTATCCCGCGATATGTATTCCTTATCAGGGAAGAGATCTCCCATGGTGCAAAGTCCCATCTCTTGTAGTTCCCGTGTCATTTTTTGCTCTTGTGTCACCGTGAGTTGTGGATGGTGTCGAAGGGGAAGTGCTGGTGCATATATCGGGAGTTTTTGTGCTCGCTTCGCCAGTGTGTGCCAGGCCCTCGAGGTGCAGAGCGCTGGGTGTATCTCCGAATTAGGGGTGTTCTGTCTGGGGGAGGATATAAGTGAGAGAAGTGGGGTAGGGTTCATACTCTTGTGTTCCACCGCGATATGGGGTACATGGCCGTGCGGTTGTGTCCAGTAGTGTGCGTGCTGCACCTGAGCGCAATAGTAGTATAATTGCAAGTCAGGGGCGCCAAAGCCGCCTTGGACGTAGGGTCTCGTCAGCTCCCTCCAACCCACCCTCGCGTGCTTCCCTGCCCATGTCAAACGGAGCTGTGCTGAGTGCAGTCTGGTAAACAGGGCCTGTGGTAACCAAATCGGTATGTTCATAAATAAATATAAAAAACGAGGGAGCACCACCATTTTTTGCAATGCGATTCTATCCGCAAGAGATAAGGGCAGTCGGATCCATCTGGATATTTGGTCTTCTAATTTAGTGACTGCTGTGCCATAGTTTTTGCGTATCACAGTGTCCATGTCCCGGTGTATCCAAACACCTAGGTATTTAACTGGTTCTGTCTGCCATTGCAATGGGTAGTCGAGGGATGGCTTGGTCGTCACAGGAGTGAGTGGGATGAGCACCGACTTGTCCCAGTTAATACACAGACCCGAGAAGTATGCAAATCTAATGTATTCCCGAATAAGCTCATTTAGATTGGCGTCCGGGTACCTAGTGTATAAAACCATGTCGTCTGCATAGAGTGATATATTAACAGGACGTAGCTGGAACTGCAGCGCAGACTCGGTGTGTCTCTGGCGTATTTTACAGGCCAATGGTTCCAGTGCCAATGTGAAAAGTAAGGGCGACAGAGGGCATCCCTGTCTCGTTCAGCTATAGATGTTAAAGGGAGCAGTTGTAATGCCGTTAATTCTCAGCCTTGCACAGGGCGCCGTATATAATAGTGCTATCCATTTCAGATAGGGTTCTGGGAATCCCATTCGTCTAAGGACATAGAACATATAAGGCCATTCTACAGAATCAAACGCTTTTGCAGCGTCTAATAAGGCCGCAGTGGCCGGTAGTTCTGGACTTTTGTGGTGGAACATGGCGAATATGGTACGTAAGTTTTGCGTGGTGGAGCGGGACGGGATAAATCCCGCCTGGTCTGGCAGGACTAACTTCTGCAGCAGAGGTTGCAATCGGAGGGCTATAATTTTGGCTAGAATCTTAGCGTCTGTGGTAATGAGTGAAAGGGGGTGATAGGACTCACAGTGGGTCGGGTCCTTGTCAGGTTTAAGGAGAGTGATCAGCACCGCCTCGCGTATGGACGGGGGAAGCACACCATCCTCGTATGATTCCTCATACATGGCCGCCAGATGTGGCAATAGCAGATCTTTGTATTCCTTATAAAACTCGGCAGGGAGACCATCTATGCCCGGTGCCTTATTATTAGGAAGGGAATTTATGGCCTGGCGGAACTCGTCCTCAGTGATATGATGACTAAAATATTCGCGATGGGTATCGGATAGCCATGCCAATGCGATATCGTCAAAGTACTGATTCAGTTCGGTGGGATCGGGGGTGGTACCTGCCGTATAGAGCCTGGCATAGTAATCCTGGAAACACTGCGAAATCGAGGGGGTGTCGTATCGGGCCACGGCCTGGGAGTCCATAATCTTAGTTATGTATGATGCCGAGGGCGTAGGACGAATTTTGCTAGAGAGCACTCTCCCAGGTCTACCACCCTCCCCGTATGCTCGCGCCGTGTATTTCTTCGAGATGTACTTAAGTTCGCTGTCTGCGAATTCATGATATGTATCTATTTTGCCTCTTATTTCAGCCAGAACCTTAGGATCTAAAGTAGACGCATAAGTGGCCTCCAGCCGTTTAATATCCGCCTCTACCATAGAGAGCTGTCTACGAATATCTTTAAGTATACCAGCGTGTTTGCCAATACAGAAGCCGCGGATGGTCACCTTGAATGCTTCCCATAGAACCTTAGCGCTCTCTACGGTGCCCACATTATGCTCAAAGAATTCAATGATAGCTTGTCGTAGATCGGAATTTAAGTTAAGACCTGCTCGTGCAATGTACTTGGCTGAAGGCGCCATGCGTATTGGCGCGGTGTATGCGAGGGGATGTTGAGTTCTAGACGGACTGGTGCGTGATCAGAGAGGGTTTTCAGTAAGTGCGTTATATCAGTGGTCCAGGCGTTTACGTCTGCAGTGGCAATCCAGAAATCAATCCTGGACCATGTATTGTGAGTGGCGGATGTGCGTGTGCCCTCTCGGTGATGTGGGTGCCGCACTCTCCAGATATCTAACGTGGCATAGTCCTCCATCCCATCCCTAAGTGATTTAGCTGAATTTTTCCCGTATCTATCAATCCCCGTGGACCTATCTGCCAATGGGTCTAAGCACGTATTGAAATCGCCGCCCCAAATTATTGCAGAAGGAGAAAGCGCATGCAGTTTGTTCCAGATATCTATGAAGAAGGAGGGGTCATCGATGTTAGGGCCATAGGCTGTGACAATAGTTATGATCGTACCGCCAAGGTCGCCCTGTACAATGATATATCTACCTTGGTCATCGGAATGTGAGTAGAGCAGTGTAAACGGTATGCCCCGTTTGACCAGAAGAAGCACCCCCCTGGCATAAGAGGAGTATGAGGAGGCGAGTCTGTAGGTGGCCCATCTACCCCCGACCCTACAGTCAGTGTCGCGGGCGAGGTGGGTCTCTTGAAGGCAGGCCACGTCTACAGCATGTCTGTCTAAATATGCAAAGACTTTCCTAATCTTCTGAGGATTGTTCAGCCCCCGCACATTCCATGTCAGGAGTGTTAATTTCCTTGTGTCACTGTTGCCTGCAGTCGGTATCAGTGCAAGTGATGGGATCTATTAGGCAGCAAATCGTGCGTGTACAAGTCATTTGATATACAATAGTTGTTTTGTCTGAACTGACCGTTTTACTGAACTTACCCAATCCACCCTCCCACATCGCCACCCCCAACACGGCGAGGACATACCCAGGAAGCATAAAACAATATTTCCCCCCCAACCCCAAACCCATACTCAAGAACAAAAAAATTTGATATACACTCGGGGGTGATAGCTGCCAGCCGAATCCCGGGGCTAACCAAGACCACGGGTGGACGTTTAGCCCATCCTTCGGGGTTACAAATATATTGTATGTCAACTTGACCATAAAAGGTGGAACAGGGCTTAAAGCCCTACAACAGGATATAATGCCCAACTTTGAAACAGCGTTCCGTGTACCGTAAACAAGCGCCAGTCATCACACGTGCATATAGTGGTTGTCAGTCTCAGACTACTGAACCTCATACTGATCTGAGTTCGGTAACAAAGTCGCAGGAGTCTGCATGTAGTGCCATTTTACATATAACCTGCGTCGGGGAGGGAAGACCAATGTCACTCAATGTCCGAGGTGCCCCCCTGGTCTTCCTGTACACCTCTAGGTGATTTCCGACGTGGAGGTTGAGTGGCTTTCGAGTGGAGGAACTTAGTCACCTCTTTCGGATCATTGAAGATTCTGCTCCCGCTGACATCCGTCACCCGCAGCCTGGCTGGGTAGAGCATGGCGTATGGGATGTTACTTTCACGGAGTTTCTTTTTTACTTCCGCAAATTTCTTCCGTGCCTCTTGCACTTGTGAGGTGAAGTCTGGATAGATGGATATATCCATTCCTTCATGGTTGAGGCGACCCAACTCTCGAGCCTTTCGGAGCGCCGCATCCCGATCTCGATAATTTAGGAGTCTTGCAATTATCGGTCGTGGTCTCGCTCCGGGTGCAGGTTGAGGGGCAAGTGACCTATGAGCCCTCTCCACTATGAACACCTCTGAGAAGGTGTCTCTGCCGAGGAGCGCAATCAGCAACGACTCGATATAGCGCTCCATATTGCCTGTGTTGGTCGACTCCGCCACACCCATAAAGCGTAGATTGTTACGGCGTGAGCGCGCCTCGAGGTCCTCCGTCTTTGACAGCATGGCTGTCATGGCTCTGTCCATCTTCTCCTGCTTCGCCTCCATTTGGCGTTGAGCATCCTCAGAGTCCGATATACGACGCTCTGCCATGTCGATTCTCTCCGTGTGCCTATCCAGGCGTTCAGACATGTGATCCACCCGATAAGTCAGGGAATCAATTTTCCCGTCGATGTTGGATAGGGTGGACTGGATTGTTGTGAACATAGAGTGAAAGTCAGCAGGTGTTTCGGTGCATAATGCCGAAGTGTTCGCTTGACTGCTCGGTGGGTCATCCGAGGAGTGCTCAAAGGTCTTTTTTGATTGTTCAAAATGCAATTTAGGTTGGTTTCTGTCCGGCTTCCCCATGATGAGAACCACAGCGTGATGCCAAGGGAGTCGATCAGAATAATCAGCTCAGGGACCAGTGAGCACCACCAGTGAGCCGCAGAGGAGCACAGGAGGGAGGTCAGTGCGGATGCCCCCCAGCCAGACCGTAGCCCAGGCAAGCCAGTGTGCTCTCCGCTGGGACCCTGACGTCGAGGGGTAGCCCACCCCTATGAGCATCCACGGAGACCAATAGTGATGGAGGATTAATCCTAAGACCACGGACAGGGATGACGCAGCGACCCCCAGGCCGACCACCTCCGTCTTAGTGTTTGTTACCTGGCCTCACGTGGGTCGCCCCTCCACAATGGTCTCTGAAGGGGTGCACAAACAGCGCCGGTGATTTGGAGCCGAGCCAAGGGAGCAAAGGTCAGTCACACCAGGGCAATAGCATGCGGGGTCCCAGCAACCCGCAGGGGCACAAACACTGCGTCCAGTCACGCCCTCCGCGGAGGCGGGGGGCACCGCCACACCCAGGTAGCGCAGGTATGGCAGCCCCAGCAAGGGGGGGTGGCGGGACTATGCCATCCACCGCCACTCCGCACAGGATGACGTAGAGGGGTAGTGCACATGTTTCTCACGACCAGGAGCAGGCCGCCGTCCACGGGTGGCACAGGGCAAGCGCAGCAGGGCCCCCGGCAAGGCGCCCCCAACAATCGGCAATCAGCGCAGCCCAGATCGGCCCAGCGACACCCCCGCAGGCAGGCCCAGAGTGCCAAGTTCTCTCGCAGGTCCAGGCCACGCTCACCACAGCTGCACCAGGCCCACGGCCAGCGCTCCCCAGCAAAGTCTCTCCAGGCGGGTGGCAGATTAGGCAGAGGCAGGCTCGTTGCAGGAGGGAAGGGCCCAGTGGTTCAGGCACCGGTCTCGGCGCCCAAGTAAAAATCACTGCCAAGGTACACCACCGCCGCGCAGGCCACAGCGCGGTGTGGGCCCCGCTCTGATCGCTCACCTCGAGGGCGGGTCTCCGGTCGTCGGCCTCCTCAGACGGCAGTCCGGGCAGGGCCAGGTTGTGAAGGCGCGAGGCGGTTCCAGGCGCCGGCCATGGTGCTCGGGCAGATGTCTTCGCCAAGTTATACTCCCTCCGCGTAGGCCCCAGCGCAGGGCGGACCCCGCTGCGTTCAGTTCTCTCGAGGGCCGATCTCAGGTGGCGACCCTGGCGGGCAGCAGTCCGGGCAGAGCTTGGCTGCGCAGGCGCGACCCACTCTGGCCACGACGCAGAAGGAGCAGGCCCAGTGGTTCCAGGCGCAGGCCCCGACGCTCAAGTAGGCGTCGCCGCCGAGGCACCTCCCTCGCCGCACAGGCCTCAGTGCGGTGTGAATCTTGCCGCAGTCGCTCACAGCGAGGGACAATCGCCACCGGCCAGGAACAGGTCAGCAGGTCGGCGTTTCCACTCGGGCAGTAAGTTGGTGAGATTGGGCGGTTTTAGAAGTCAAGTGACCAGGATAATTGTAGGATAGGGCTTACGGCCGGAGGAGCACGCTCAACTTGCGGCCATCTCCAGGCGTGGCTAGCTCCGCCCCCCCAGAAATGATCAAACTTAGTTGCAAACTTAGAAATTGCTGTCTGAAGAGTATTGTGTTCCTGTGAGAAGATGGGGAGTGAATGTGTTCCCTTGAGCACATCGGAAGGTGATTGGTCAAGAGCAGATGAAGAAGCAACATTAAGATTGCAACAACAGTTTTGTTTGTCTATAAAAGGGTGTGTTCTTAGAGCAGGTTAACATTGCCATTACCATTGCTATTGCCCCCTACCACTCTACCACTCAATTTTACCCCATTACACGTTGCTTTGAGACTCTACTGAGTTTCAAGATCCTCTCTATGAGAAGTTCTGATTTGAGCAATTATTGATCTATTGAGCTGATATTTTACACTGAAGCTTTATGCTTGTACTCTTACTCTCTCTCTAACTAGAACTCTTTATGGGTTCTGACTGATACATCTCCTTCTCATTTCTGGAATAGGATTCTTTCCTTTATGGAATGTGCTTAATGCATGTATTATTATTATACGATTGACTAATATTGAATATCGATTTCTGTCTATATTTGATGATTGAGATTAATACGAATTAGCTTGTGACTTTGAATAAAGATGATTTGCTAAGAAAATTCAATAATAATACCCTTTAACTCATACTAAACTCTCATTATTGACTTAAAATAGATTAGAAATTGTGATTATAATTTATGTGAGGTACAGCTCCTGACCTTCACTAAAACAATGGTAAAGATGCATTGCCTCAGTGACAGCGGGAATTAGCCCGGATGATGGTAAACTTAGATTTGAATCGAAAATGATTCCTGCTCCAGCATTAATATTTATAAATTTAATACATTAAATTTGGTGATTACCAAGTTGTGAATCGCTATTATTCACAACTTGAAAATTGAAAAAAGAGAATTAGTATATGTGGCCCCTATAGGATGCCGCCATTATTTCTGTGTTTCATTAACCTTGTACAGTGGCAGATGCAGTGGGGCTTTATGGTAATTATGTCTTGCTTTCCCAAAACTATCCTGTCACAGAAAGGAACGGACTCCATGCAGAGATTGTCCCACATAGGCCCCCTGCCTCTGGACTGTGCATTGAAAGACTTTTGTGAGCAGATTATGTTATAGGCAGTTCTTGACGAAGATGGATCCATTCTTGTACTAAGCCAGGAGCTGTGTGTTGTGTTTGCAAATCTTCTAAAGCTGCAACTTCTTGAAGCATCGGTTATAAGCTTCCCTGCTTTTGCCACCTCCATTCACCCTGAGATGCCAAATTGTGCTGACAAAGCCTTCCATCTTTGGCTAACTTTGAGTAGTTTTGCTTGAAAATGTTGCTTTATTTAAACAATTGTTCCCTTTTTAATGGAAAAAGAGCTTAGGCCATATCAAGCCTATTTCATAATAAAGAAAGATTCATAAAACATATAATCCCATTCATATATGCCGTGAAAAATTAGAAAGGAAGGTTTTGTGACATGTTAGTCAAGGCTAAAGTCACATTTTTATTGAGCTACATGAAATATTATGCCAAGTACATTTAACTGGCATGCTTCTTATATCACACATTTGGTCCTCAGGAATGGAACCACTCAATCACTGGTACTTTTGTTATAGCGGCTGCCAGTATAGCATTTTGGCTATTTTTATTGAGAGGTTGTTATAATAAGGAATCTACATGTCATGAAATTGTTTACTTCAAAAGTTCTCTTTTGCTGAGACTTTCTTCTCAGCTGAGTTCTTCAGATTTGTATCTACGCTACGGCAGAGGTCAGCAGATAAAGCTGAAAAGACATGGCACAATCAGCGAGATGTATGATTGTTATTTTGCAGTCAGCTGTTACAAGGACACCTCAAGTACAACCTGATTACCTAAGTTAAACAAGAATTGGTAAAGCCAATAAGTCTGGCTTTTATTTTAATTGAAGACCTTTACATTGATTGGTGAATTTTATTTATTTATTTTTGAGTTTTATATAGCTAGACCTGAGGGTATCAGAGCGCGAGTCAAAACAGTAAACAAAAGAGTATAGAACAGTACAGCATTTAGGTTATCAAAAACAGTCTTAAAAGTATATGACAATCCAGCATTAAGGTAACGGTGTTAGTGACAGATTAGAGACTGAGTGAGTCAGGCGACTGCATTGAAGGGTCCTGTCAATGGGGGTTGGATCTTTGGGAAACATAGCTCAGTATGGAAGCGTGTTGAAGTCATTGTTAAGCACTAGAAATTTGAGGTCTCGTTTGAAACAAAAGAAGGAGGGGTTGCAGCGGAAATCCTTAGGTAGTGAGTTCCAAATCCTAGGTCCCTTTGCCGAGAAAGAATGCGCCTGGGGTGCATCTTCCTTCAATGGGAAGCAAATTAAAACTTTAGAGGGCAAGTAAGATGTGATCAAACTGTCCCATTCCTGAGTGGAGTCTGGAAGCACCAGAAATTGCATTGCTGTCTTAAAATCATCAGGGAGAATAAACAATTTGATTATTTTTAGATGATTTCATGTGTAGAGCACTCCTTTGGCTGAGCTGCTAATGTGTTTCTTCATTGACATGCTTTTGTCCAGGGTGATACCCAAGGACTTTACCGGGTTCGAAAGTAAAAGAGAACAGTTTTGTGTGTCCAAATTCTTGACTCATTCTTGGATTGGTAGAGGTTTATTTTTTGGAGTAGTTCAGCCTTGTTGGGGTTTAACTTTAGGTGACTGGAGTGTCACCAGGTTTGTATCTCATTTAGTGTGGTATTTAGCTGACAGATGTCTTTTGGGTGATGTTATTTTGGCGTAGAGTTGTGTGTCGTCAGCATATTGGTGATATTTGAACCCAGATTGGTTTAGAATAACTGTGAGGGGTTCCATGAAGAGGTTAAATAGGGCTGGAGAGAGGATTGAGCCATGTGGTACACCTTGCGGAACTGGAGCAGGCCTCGAGAAACAACTGTTAATTTGTATTTGGTGAGAACGATGTTGCAGATAGGACGTGAACCATCTCAGGGCTGTGCCATTGATTCCAGTGCAGTTCTTGAGTGTCTCAATTAAAGCTTGATGATTTTACTGTATCAAACTCCTCCAAAAAGTTAAGTAGGATTAGGAGGTAGGAGTGGCCTTCATCTAAGGATCTGTGAATGTCATCTGATATATTGAGCATAGCAGTTTCCGTGCTACAGCCTTTCCTGAATCTTGATTGGAATATGTCGTGCAGGTTGAATTTCCCTCGGTGGTGGTTGAGTTGTAGTAAGGCACACTTCTCAATAGCCTTAGCTAGAAAAGAAAGGTTGGTCATGCGTCTGAGGTTATTGAGATCATTTGGGCCCACCCCTGGTTTATTGTGAATGGGTGTGATTTGGCCTAGTTGGAGGGAGTTGGGTACATGGCATGATGAGAGAGAGGTGTTGATGATTTTAGTTCAAAATGGAGAGATGATGTGGTTGACATTCTGTACTAGGACGGAGGGGACGGGGTCAAAAGTGTGGGATGTTGTCTTCATGTTCGCAATTATTTTGAAGACTTCTCCTTCAGCCATAGATTTGAAATCTGTCCACTTAGCATTGTTTTTCAGTTCTGAGAGATCATTATTGTCTTTGAATTTATTTGAGGCACTCCATTCCTTAGTTGAATCTTGGGGGAGAGTTTTCGAGGTGGTTTGTGGGTCAAAGGGGCAGGTGGGCTGGGAAGAAGGACTTGTGTCATGGTTGTTCAATTTTTGCAACTTTGTCAGTGAAGAAGTTGGCTATTTCTTCACATCTTTCATTGGTGGCTATTGTTTTGTGTTGGGGGTATGGGTTGTTTGGTGGTTTATTATGTTGAATAGCTCCCTTGGTCTGTTCTTCGCATGGTCAAGTTAGTTGCGAAAGATAGTGGCTTTTCCCCTAAAGGTGTGTTTCTTGTAGGAAAGCCGTTCAGTTCTGAGGAGTGACAGGTGTGAAGGTGTAGGCTTCTGTCTCCATAACCTTTTAGTCAGTCTTAGTTGTCTCCTCTCTTTGTTAAGGTCTGAGTTGAACCAGAATCTGGATTGAGTTTTCTAGATCTCTTTAGTTTGAGTGGGGTCACTTGGTCATGAACTTCTGTCATCGCTGAGCTATAGTGGGCGGTAAGGTCATCTATGGTGGGAGGGAAAGGTTGAGAATGCAATTGGGTGCTGATCTTGGATTCCAGTTCCATTAGTGGGATTTAATTGACGTTCCTTCCCCAGTGCGTGGTCTGATCAGTCGAAGGGCACGATGGATCAGAGGGAGACAAGCTTGCTTCTGGTAATTATCGCATCAAGAGTAGAGCCTTTGTTGTGGGTCTGTTCATTACAGAGTTGCTTGAGGTCGTTGATTTAAAAAAGGTTTAATATGTTATGGACTGTGGCATCTTCTGTGTCATTCCAGAGCAGATTAAAGTCACCTAAGAATATGTTGTTGGTGTCAGGGAGAACCATGCTATTAGGTCGGTTAGTTTTTCGGTGAAGAGTATGCGATCACCAGGTGGGTGATAAATGGGGCGGAGTTTGATAGGAGTGATGCCTTTTGTTGTGAGTTCGACTCCGAGGTATTCTAAGATCAAGTAATTTGTAATCTCTAAGGTGTTAAGCCGGGTTTCTTCTTCATGTATGATAGTTATCCCGCCCCCTATTAGTCCTGGTCTGTCCCGTCTAATGATGGAATAGTCTGGTGGTGTGAGCAAGTCCAGAATAGGGGTTGAGTTGTCGTTAAGCCAGGTTTCAGTTATGAATGCAATGTTGATTCTGTCAGCTCGTATAGTTTCAGCTATTTTAATGGTGTGTTTAACTGCTTATCTGCAGTTAAGAAGCATGCTGGTAAGGGAGTTAGGAGTAATATTTGTAGGGTGTAGTGTCTGGATACTGTTGTATTGAGCAGGTGGACTGTGCAATAGGTTAGCTCGAGGGGTTCTGTTGTGCCCATGATTACTGGGATTCTGGATGGAGGCTTGGGAACCACTTGAGCAGTTTTTGTAATATATTATTCATTGAGTGCTTCCACTTCAATTGTGGATAGGGGGTTGAGGGCTCGGTAGGGTCTGTGGGACAGGTTGTACAAGGGAATGGATGTCTAGCTGGTGTGCCAGCTGTCGCTTGGAGATCCTTTATGGTGAGTCCATTCCTCCGTTCTCAGAGAAGGATTGAGTGTTAACCTGTCCTGGATCGTGAGGTCGTTTTTTATGTGAGAAATGTCTTTGGCTGGAGAGTCAAGCCGTTGTTCTATTCAGCTAAAAACAGGATAAGTATGTCAGGGAGGACTCCTTCTCCATTTGAGGGTGGACATGCAGCAGGTTCTGTGTCTATAGAAGGCGTGTGATCTTCAATAGAGGGGAGGGCAGTGTCCTTGAGGTAGGAGGTGGAGAGGGTTTGTTTTGGCTGGGTATGTGCTGCATTGAGAGTCGGGATGTGCTAGAGGGGGTGCTCAGTGGTGGATGATCTTAGTTTAGGACTGGTGCTATTGTGGGCAATGTGTACATCAAGGGGCTGTGTTTCTGTGTTGCTGATAGCATCGGTGGTGGACCTGTGCCTTCCTTACTAAGGTGTGTGTCGGTGGGGAGGTGTCTGGAAAGGCCCTTTCTAGGGTACTTTCCCTCAACCTTTTGCTCTTGTCCCTCCTGGTTTACTGATGATCTACGTGCTAGCCTTAGGACTTTGAGTGCTGTTGACACTGAAATCCAGTGCCATTCAATGACAAAGCGCTGTTTTTGTCATATACATACTGGTGATTGGTGTATACATGATTAGATGATTTGAGTTAGGTATGAGTCCCTTGTCAAGGGGTAAGACATATACCTAGGGCATGTAACTCAAATGCTCCTCCGTGGCCCTGCAGCACTGGTTGTGCCATCCATGGAGGTAGCTCTTCAAACATGCACAGAGTTGCCATGACGGGGCCTGTGTGTGCAAGTTACTATTACTCGGCTTGGCATTTAAAAAGCTACTTGCCAAGGTTCTGCGTGTCTCTTTCTATATCGGAGTACTTCATGGGGGCAGGGTGTGGTGTTGAGGAGAGGTAGGGCATGTGTGCACTACATGCCCTGGTAGTGAATGACACTGGATGGTGTGTTCAGTATGGTAGGGTCTGCTTCACACATTGGATTGGTATGAGGCACTTGTGGGAAGGCTATTTAACTGTATTTCCTACGGGCAGGAGAGTGGCAGTATAGTGTTTGGAATTGATGGGTTGGTAATGGCGAATCCTCTCTGGTGGATTTGACATTACTATGATGGAAATACCACTTTGGAAAGTGGGCATTTCTGTTCTAATGGCTCTGTGTGCCTGTCAGCCTGTCTCCAATCCACATCTTGGTGCTGGCGGACAACTACATCCGTGCATTCCAGATGAGACAGCCATAAACTAGGGGCTCAAGGAAAACTTCAGACCTCTAACTCTGAGGGGCCTTCCTGGGACAGACAGGCAGGGTGGAATTGGCACCTGACTTCCACTAAAGAAATGAATCAAGGATGGCAGACAGGACAGAATTTAGAGAGGGCATGTGCATTTCAAAGGTGACCTTTTGAACTGATCTCATCTTCAAAGGCCATTGTGGGTATAACTACTGGGGATCTGGCCTCAGGAGTTTGAGATGTTTGAGGGTTTGGAACCATATTATGCTGGTTCGATGCTGGGACATCAACAGAAGGAACTATTGGGGCAGGAGGGACTGCAACTAGATTATCCACAGACTTGTGATGGCCTGGGGCTTGCCGTGCTCTACGAAGGGGAGTATCACTTGGTGGATTTTGCTTAGATGTTGCTGGCCTGCAGCTAATTGCCAACTCTTGTGGCCTGGGTCCCTAAGCACTCTCCAAGGGCCAGGTGGCTGGCCTCCTGTCCATGAGATCTCAAGGATAGAAAGGATCTCCCCATTTCAACGAGATCATAGGACCGCAGAGAACATTGTGACTGGACCTTGTGGGCACCCATGGCTGACTGCCTGGAGCAACTGCAACTTGCACCTCTGCCGGAGGGGAAACATTTCCCCAATTGGGAGGCACACCAGCTTCCACTGTCATAGTCTTTTTCCATTGGGGGGGTAGTGATTCCACACTCGTGAAGGTGCCGCTGGGTGCCTGAAGGCCTAATCTGAAGGGACAAAACCCAGTAACTGTTTCCTTCTGCTTTAGATGGCCCTGATTATCTAATCAAAGTGTTGCCAGCAGGGTCAACGTGTATTGTTGGCTGGTGTCGTTTGAGTGACTGAGGGGCTGGGTCATGAGGTGAGGTCGAAACCTGCGATTTCCTGACCATTGCAACTGTATGGGGTATGTGATATTGAGAATGTTGGGTTTTATGGATACCTCTGAATAGTGCTTATATGTTATGTTGATGCCGTTCTGCTGCTAATATGAGAGTTCTACAATTTCATATAACTGTGAAGTATATATCCAATGTGTATGTTGTGTTGATTTCATTGTGTGTGTAATACAAAGACCAGTGATTTATACATACGGTGTGGACTCTTTTTGTAGCGTGCGCAGTGTGTTGTGAGTGTGGTGTTGCACCAACACTTTACACTTTGACCCAGAGGATTAGCCTGACTGCTCTGTGCCAAACTACCCAAAGGTGAGCACGGGTTAACAGCCGGGTGTATCGTACTCATCCTATCTTGGACGGTGGATTCTGTCTGGCTTCGATGCATCCCAGTCACCCAGAAACCACTGGGTCTAACATGAAATAATACTGCATCGTGTGGCAGTTGAGTCCTGGAGGCGAATAGGTTCTAGGTTTACAGTCTGGAGTAAAAGGGAGAAGGTGCATGGAGAACAGGACCATCTTGTGATGATAAGTCAAAAAATTAAGCCTGGCCGAAGTTCGCGGAGTTCCGCTACGCGAAACTCCGCGAATTGCAAAAATAACTCTGCTGCGCTATGCGGAGCTCCGCAAGCGGCGGAGTTTCTTTAGATAAATGTTGTTCGGGGTGATTGTCAGTGCCAGGTGCTTGTCCGCACTGTGCAATCATTGCGAACGGCACCATGCACATCACAAGCGGGCGCTGCTTCATTTTCTGCTGCTCGAGTAAATTTTTACTCGAGCGGCAGCTTTCTCAACGCGAGGGGGCGATTTCTCAACGCAAACGGACACGAGCGGACGCGAGCATACGCGACCACTCGCAATGAAAAATCTGTCCTCCCGTGTTGAGAAATCTCGCCGGGAGGTTGATTTTCCACGCTCGCGCTTCCAACTTGATGTTGACGATCGCGAACAAGGAAAAATCTCGCCAGGAGGTGGATTTTCCTCACTCACGCTCGCCAACTTGACGTTGATGAACGCAAGCGAGGGAAAAAACTCTGCTCCGCTATTCGGAGCGGAGTTTTTCAGAACTTTGTGAACTCCGCGTAATGCGGAGTGTGGGAAACTCCGCAAACTCCGCGAGCGGAGTGGAGTTCACTGCCCAGACTTACAAAAATTTTTGAGAAGTGACAGTCAAAGATGGTGAGGTGGTGGTCTGTTGCTTGAACTAGTATATTCCACGTTCGGAAGATAGATATGTATATCTCCCCTCTAAAACTTCAGAAGGGGCGGTGGTGAGTTTAGTTCCATAGGGAATTTGATTTTGTTTGTAACATGCAGGTGGAGAAGGAAGGTGTGGCTCCATTTGCAGGGCATTTTGAGTAGAAAATGAAGTCAGTTTTCGTGTTGCCATTACTCGCATTATCGTAGGTATTGTCTACTGGTTTCTCTGGAAGTTGTTTGAGTAGGTTGTGTTTGAACTTTTTCATTGCAAAATTTGAGAGTTTTTTGGGATATTTTATGCTCCAGGATTTGGGGCCTTATCTCTTAAGTGCAGTGTTTTGGGGTTTAGTGTAGGGGCATGTCATCGTGGCTGTTCCATTGTAGTTGAGGCCCTGCAGAAATGGGGTAGTGTAATGTGTATTACTGTGTATTACAGGCAAATGCTCAGGTTAGGGGTCAGTGTACTGGGACATTGAGAGCCTAGGCAAGCAACGTAAGACCAAGCACTGGTTTGTTACCTGGATGGTAGATTGTGTCTGGGCATTCCTATGTGTTTCCAATATCCTGTCCAGGTTATATTTGGAGTGGGATCTAAGTTTTTAGATGTTGCTCAAGGATGCTAGAAAGGTTCAGTTTTGTGGGTGATGGTTTGGAGTTTGTACTATAATTAATGTTGCTGCGCATAACTGAAAGTCTCTTGGGGGATGGAGCAAGTCCTTTTTTCTATATCAGTGTTGGTATATAATGACGTTTAGCTTCTGGCGTCCTTTAGTCCTAACTGTTGTTAAAGATTGCTGGGGGTGGCTTGTAGGTTCCTTGAAGGGATGGTGCAAAAGTAATTTCTACTTCAGTGCCTGATTACCATTCCGTAGTCCTTTTTCACTTTTCAAAGTTATAAGTGTCTAGAAAGTCCTATCTCTTTTTCCAAGTTCCTATTGCTGATAAGTGGGCAGTAGTCCTTTCTCACTTTTCATGATTGCTAGTGGGGATCAAGTCCTATTATAGTTTCCATGGTCCCATTGTTGTATTCCTTTCTCACTTTATCTGATTGGTAATGAGGAGTGGGTCCTATCTCTCGATCTATGCTTCCCTAGAGGAAGCCTGGAGAGCACAAAGCCAAACAAAGCAAAAGAAAGGGGGGGGGGTCAAGTGCCAAACACAGACAAGGCAGGAGCACAAGATCGGGCTTCCCACTGGCACACTCAAAAACAACAGATAAGCTCAAAAAATAGCCCTCTCGAGGGGCGTGGCCTGCAGCCGAGGAAAATGGCCGCATACTAGGGGAGCTGCGACAGCAGATAGGGTAACATCACCCCTAAATCCGTCATAATCCGGCCATTGGGGAACGCGACCAGCGGAGCTGACCGGCGGCGAGCCGCTCGCGGGTGAAATCGCGGCGGCAGCAGGGACGAGGAAGGCTTCCAGCCCGGAGGGGCGAAAACGCGGAACTCAGCGCCCGTGCGGGCGAAAATGGCGCCGATGGAGGGCGAGCGCTCGGCCTAGAGCGGACAGTCCCGAGACACGTCCAGGAGCCGGACCTGAGAGCGAGGGGTGCTCGGACTGCAGCGGAGCCCGGGAGAGGAGCGCACACAGCGGCTGCGAGGCGGCCTGAGGAGACCGACGGCCGACACAGAGGTGGGTGCGGAGGTGCCCTGGGAGCGTCGCTCGGCCGGCTGGGGGCCCGGAGGTGAGCTTGCAGCGCAGGCACGCAGAAGCCACGAGTGGAACCGCTGTCGCGGCGGATAGCTGCGTTGGGTGTGCGCTACTGACAGCGCGGAGCCCCGGAGCCCAGGGAGGCGGCGCAGTGAGCCCGAGATCGGGGGACTTGGCCGCACTGGTGGGGCCCGCGGAAGCGAGCTGGGCCTGCTGAGCGTTGCTGTCTCCCACCGGAGCGCCGCGTCTGAACAACTCCGGGGTCTGGGGCCCGAGCGCTCTGAGGCTCATCCATGGTAGTGGGAGGCCTGGACCAGTACTGAGTGGCCTGAGAGGCGCTGGGGGTGAAAACTCGTCTGCCTACCCCTGGAAGCCTGCTGGGTGACCGTTGGCGGGGCGGCCTGCTAAACCGGTCGGCGTGCGGCCTGAGCGGGGGTGAGCGTTGGTGTCCCTCACGGCTGAAGTGGCGGAGGACCGGGGGTGGACTGGACGGTCCCTCCGGCCTGCGGTTGGACGACTGCGACAGGGACAAGGGGCCAGACGTGTGAGCCCTCCCGCCACGGCTTCATCTACGGCAATGGGTCGGCATAAGCCGCCCCTTCCGAACCAAGCCAACCAGATCGATAAATACACAGTGGCTATGGGGAAGGGAGAGGGCCTCCGCGATGGGGGACAACAGGGTGACGACGCGGACGGAGGATCGGACCCGTCACTCAGAGACATAATGCAGGCCATCAGAGACATGCGTGGCACAATGGAGCCCAAACTGGACTCTGTCACGGAGGAGGTTAACCTCCTCCGGGCCGACTTTCGGTCTATGTCGGGCAGGGTGGCCGAGACGGAGAGTGGCATTGGAAATTTACAGGGCAGAACGAAGAAGCTGGAGGAGCAGGTCGCAACGCTGGTGAAGGCCCAGGGTGACGTCGTAGCCCGCCTGGAGGATCAGGAAGGCCGGGCGCGACGCAACAACGTCCGCATCGTAGGGGTGCCGGAGGGACTGGAAGGGCCGTCCATGGATTGTTTTGTTGAGGATCTGATACTGCAACACCTTAAGCCCAAGCGTCTCTCAAAATTCTTCTCTGTCGAAAGGGCCCATCGCGCAATGGGGGGAGGCCTAAGCCTGGGGCCCCTCCGCGCACCATCATTGCCCGGTTCCTGAACTACCGGGACCGGGATGCCATCCTGCAGGCTTCACGTACCACCGGGGACCTACGACTGGAGAACGCAACGATCCGGTTTTTCCCGGACTTCACTCTGCAGGTCCAGCGCCAGCGCAGGTCCTTTGAAGGCGTCAAGCGAGCCCTTAGGGACCAGGGGGTGCGGTACATGATGCTCTTTCCAGCACGGCTCAAGATCCTGGATGGGGAAAAGGTGTACTTTTTTGATTCTCCGACGGAGGCGAGCGACTGGATGGAGGGATGGCGGACCGTGGGCCGCCAGGGTGCGGCACGGCGCCGGACCTCCAACGACAACTCTCGTGAGGCTGAGAGAGCTGCAGCACCGGCCCGAGGGAGTCAGGAGCGTGAACGTCCGCCACCGGAGGACTGATGGGGACACAAGCCGCACTGAGGGCTCTACATGGGGGAGGCGGGCAATGGCGCACGTCTCTTGGGCCCTGATGGGCGGGGGGCCACTAGTCAGGCTGCATAAAGATTTTGAACGTCTCCGTGACTGTGAGTGACCGCGCTGGCCGACGTGGATTGCTCGCTCAAAGGGCTCTAGGCATTGGCCCGCTGGGGTTTGGGAGAGGGGGGAGGGTGGGGGCTAATTTCTTGTTTAAAGGGGTGGAAATCCGACAGTCAGTTGTGCCAGTTTCTGCGAGTTGTGGGCTTACGTTCCCTCAGTTAGTTGAAATGGGATTATTTGGGCGACAGGCACTCTGCAAGTTTTTAAGGTGGGGTGTTGGGGGCCCACTTAGCAGGGAGGCAGGGAGGGGGGACAGACTGGGGGGGTGGGATGGGGTTGATGGGAAGTTTCAGTTTAGCTCATGTCAATATATTTATGTTAATGTTGTGGTACTGTGGGGGCGCTGCGCAGTGGCGGGGTGGAAATCCGTTGAGGATGTGGATTCACAGTGGGGATGGGGGATCAGGCTAAGATTAAAATATGGACATGGAATGTCAATGGGATGGGCAACAAGATCAAGAGAACTCTAGTACTGCAGCACCTGAAACGCCACTCTCCAGATGTGGTGCTCCTGCAGGAAACCCACCTCCGGGGTAATAATTGCAGGGCCTTAGATAGATTCGGGTATAAGATGGTAGCCCACTCCGGATTCACGTCCGGCTCGAGGGGGTGGGGATACTGGTCCGTAGGAGTTTGCCAATAACTGTCTTAAATTCCTGGGTGGAAGACGCTGGGTGCTTCGTGGCGGTGGCGGTGAGATGGGAAGGGCGTACGGTGCTCCTGTGCTCCTGTTACATCCCGCCCGGCCTGCATGCTACACTCTACAAGAAACTGGGGACACATTTGGCGAACCTCCCCAACGGCACTCTGATCCTGGGGGGCGACACCAACGCGGTAATGGACGTCGAACTAGACCGGTCAGGCGACAGACGAGCCAGTGGAGGGGAGGCGGGCCTGCGGGGCTTCACGGCTGCCATGGGCCTATGCGACATATGGCGAACTCGGTTCCCAGCCCGCAGACTCTACACCTTTTATTCGGCCAGACATGGCTCCTTTTCGAGGTTGGACTATATTTTCACGCGGGGGGATCAGCTGGGAGATTTTGTAGACCCGAGTATTATGGCGCGCGGCATATCGGACCACTCTCCGGTGGGTGTTACCCTTCGGGGGACGGTGGTGGACAGGGCCGCATTCCCGCGAATAGATCCGTGGCGGTTAACTGACACGTCGATCACGGATAAGCTTCGGGAAGGCTCTGCGAACTATTTCTCCGACAATCAGGGGTCGGTTACCTCCCAGCTAACGTTGTGGGAGGCATACAAGACGGTCCTGAGGGGACAGGCCCAGGCCTTGATCGGTGCCCAAAAAAAGAGGAATCGCTGCAGATTCAGCAGCTGGAGCGCGAAATCGAGTCTCTGGAGCGAGAGGCAAGTGCATCGCCCTCGCCGGAGCGCAATCATGCTTTGGCCCTGAAGCACAGGGAACTTCGCTCGCTAGCGGAGGGTGAGGCACGTGCCTACTCCCTTGCCACGCAGCATCGGATATATGATGCAGGTGACAAGAGTATGAAGCTTCTCGCGTGGCTGGAGCGCCGGGACAGGGAACGTTCCTGGGTTACGGAGGTGCGGGATGGTTCCGGGGCCCTGGCCTCCACGAGTGCGGCTATAGCGGAGGCTTTTGCGTCCTACTATGAAGGAGTGTATACCCCAGTGTGTACCAGAACCGAGAGAGACTGTGAAGAATTCCTGCAAGACTTTGCGTTGCCTATGCTATCCCAGGAACAAACGGAGTGTCTGGATGCAGACCTCACAAGAGCAGAGCTGGGAGAAGCCCTTAATGCCCTTCAGTCCGGCAAGGCGCAGGGACCCAACGGACTCCCGGTCGAAATCTATAAGAAACAGGCGAGTGTGGTACTGGAGCCCATGCGACGTATGTTCCTTGAGGCACGGGAGGTAGGCGTGCTTCCGCCTGACCAGAGAGAGGCCACAATTGTGGTTATTCATAAAGCCGGGAAACCGGCGGACTGCTGCTCATCCTATCGGCCTATCTCCCTCCTGAACGTGGAGGCGAAGGTCTTGGCCAAGGTCTTGGCGACAAGACTGCTATCTGTACTGCCCGACCTCGTGCATGTAGACCAGTCGGGTTTTATGCCCCACAGGAGCACTAGGCACAACCTGCGGAGGCTCTATGGTATTCTGCACATGACTAAAGACGTGGGACATACGCAGACGGCATTGATGGCGCTGGACGCCTCAATGGCCTTTGATAGCATCGAATGGCCATACCTATTTATGGTACTGAATAGACTGGGATTGGGCCCCGTGTTCAGTAGCTGGGTGAGACTCCTGTACACGCAGCCGATGGCAAGGGTGAGGGTCAATGGGGCTACGTCCCGTGCTTTTGCCCTGTATAGGGGCACTAGGCAGGGCTGCCCCCTGTCACCGCTCCTGTTTGCCCTCGCCCTGGAGCCGCTCGCGCATTGGATCAGAAGAGATAGGGCCTTTTGGGGCCTGGCACTCACGGATGAATGGGAGGAGCGTATTTCTCTATACGCTGACGATATTGTCCTGTACATGGCCCGACCCTACCAGTCCATGGCGCGGGCCCTCCACCTTTTCGCCCTTTTCGGTAGCTACTCTGGCTACTCGATTAATTGGACCAAATCGGTGGTTTACCCTCTGTCGGGTCCACCTCCTCGCATACCGCGGGATTGCCCGGCATCGCTGGAGACTGCTGGATTCAGGTATTTGGGAGTGTACGTCACCAGGGACGCGGGGGAGTTCTTCGCCCGAAATTTGGAGCCTCAACTGATGAGGCTGGGGGTGGACATTGGACACTGGAGGTCCTTGCCCTTGTCCTTGATGGGGCGCGCGGCGCTCTTTAAAATGCTGGCGCTGCCACGACTCTTATATATCCTCCAAAACACACCGTACCTGGTCCCGACGGCGACATTTAAGCGTATCTCCCGGGAGCTGCGGACGTTACTTTGGGACGGCGGCAACCCGAGAATTGCGTTGCAGAAGCTTACGCGGGGGTGTACGACGGGGGGCTGGCCCTCCCGGACGTGCGACTCTATTATTGGGCAGCTCAGTTGCAGGTGGTCAATGACTGGATCTATACGCCGGCCTCGGAGCCAGCTTACAGAATGGATAGGCACGCGATGGTTGGAGGAACCTGTGAGCCGTATCTCTACTCCCGCGGGCGGGGTCGTAATCTACCCGCGCATACTGGGGTGGTATTCCACTGTTGGAGGGAGGCCAACAAGTTCTTGGGCTGGACGAACACCCTAACGGGACAGACCCCGCTTTGGACGGGCGATCGGCTAAAGGAGGTGACGGGACTATCCGGCTACAGGGGGTGGAAACTGATCGGCATTGAGCATCTCGGGGATGTGTGGAAGGGGGGCCCCGGTTCCCTTTGCGGCTCTGAAAAAGAGTATCAACTCCATGATTCCCAGCACTACCATTACCTGCGCCTCATACATGCCTTGCGGGCCCACATCCGTGCTGGCACTTCCATCCCGGAATACTCCCCTATGGAGGACAGGCTCCTTCTCGACCCCATTCTAACGAAGCCCACGTCAACGATTTACCGAAAACTTATTAATAACATGCCGGACCCCTTGGGACCCCTGCGGGCGAGATGGGAGGGAGACATTGGAGCACTAGATGACGATGACTGGCAAGACGCCCTGCAGAGCCCCCGCGAGGTAGCGATCCGGCCACGATTCCGCCTTGTGCAGCTAAAAATACTCCACAGGGTCTACTATCCCCGCACCCACCTGTTCTCCTGGGGTAGGACTCTGTCACCCTTGTGTGTGAGGGGCTGTCAAGGGGAGGGCTCCTTTTACCACATTCTATGGGATTGCCCATTCATAATTCCGTTTTGGACCAGGGTGACGCAAACGATGGAGGGGGTAGTGCGGGCCCCGGTCCCACTGGAGCCCAAGTGGCTCTTGCTCATGATCAAAGGTGCCACGGACTGGACACGTCATAATGAGATTTGGTTGGGGCTGGCAGCAGGGGTGGCTAAACGCAATATTGCCAGGTACTGGGGTGCGCAGGCGCCCCCTCGTGGGATCAGTGGCTCTGTGACCTGGATTGGTGCCAGAGGGCGGAGGAAACGGTCTACAGGTCCCGGGGATCTGTGAATAAATGGAGGAAGGTGTGGGGTCCCTGGCAACGGTTTCGAGCTGTACAGGAGGGGATGGGATAGAGGACTGTTGCAATCCCTTCTCGGCATTTCCATGCATGTTAAAAAAAAAAAAAAATGTGATGAACTGTGATCCCTGTGAATATATTGCGAACTACCGCTGTGTAACCCGCTTGAACATGAGCAATGTTAATAAAAAGAATTTTATAAAAAATAGCCCTCTCAAAATGGATGCCATGGGCAGGAACTCTGCAGTCTCAATCAAACTGCCCAGAAATTTGAAGTCCTTCCTTACTTTCTGTGGCTCTTTTACTAAAGGCCCAGATCTATTGTTGACAAAATGTCTGTGCAAAATAAAATATCTTGCCTAGGGAAGAAGTCCTCTTTTACTTTCTATGGCTCCTTCATGTAAGAGACCATAACCTGGGAGTCACAAAATGTCCACTATAAAGTGGCCATCCCTGGGTTGTGAACAAAGGAACAGGCAGGATTACACTAGCTCAGTGCAGGGGGTGAAAAGGGAGGAAATTCCACAGTATTCATGTGGGATTTGTTTTTGTTCATGTTTGCACCCCAAATGTGGAAATTGTACGGGGTCATCCTCACAACAAAGAAGAAATTACATGTACGATTACCACAGGAGAAAATCAAATCACAAGATCCTTATCCGCCTAGACGAGCGGTACCCTCATGTTGACCATTGGAGTCCACATCCTAGAGAGCCAGAAAAACATACTGGAATTTGTGCTATGGTGTGGATTGTTGAGTGGGTGAATGTGAAAATGAGTCAAAGTGTTGATGTAAAAATGGATGAGTGATTGGCTGAATGGATAAATGGGTGAATGAATCCATGTAAAAATGGATGAGTGACTACATGGACAGATGGTTATACCCAACCATATGCACTTGAGCCTATTGGAAACATCTAGTCTGAACTGCCATGCCAGGTCCTCTCTGAACCAAAACACAAGCAACCCAAGATACATTTCTGCCTATTTGGGCCTCTTCAGTTAAGTACTGATTGGTTCTAGTGGCCTAGTGAACATGGGATGTCATCTGGGCATAACCATCAAACTTAAGGCGTTACAATGAAGAATACAAAAAATGGTGGACAGAGTGCTTAAATCATTCTTGGCTACTCAGGGCTGCAACCCAGTCCATTGTTTTTTTGCCCTGCATGCCATCGCAGATTAAACACAGCCATATGCAAATCAGCCTTGGTCCAACAAGTTGATACACTAATTGCAATCACTTTTTGAGACCAGTTTTACTACATATGGCCTCAAGTTCCCAGACATGTCAGAATTCCACTTGTCACCAGTTCTCCATTAAACTTTAATTCACATCTTTCAAACTTGTTGTTGGAAATGTTCATCTTTTGCATGGTATTCCCCTAGATTTTTGTCTTCTTTAACTGAACCCATTTGTTGACCATAGGACTCACACTTTACTCCTTCTAAGCATTGGTAAAGTACTTTTAAATACGGTAAAGTTAGCATACACCCCAGGGGCACATTTCATTTACTTATAGGTACCTAGTATATAGTTTTACATGTACCTAAGGCCTGTAAATGAAATGCTAAAAGTGGGATGCAGCACTCATTGTGCCACATAGTAATGTAGCACTGTAAAACATCTCCACGCCTGCCCTTGCAGCCTGTGTATGTAGTTTTAAACTGTGATTTCAATGTGATAAAATAAGCTTTAAGCCTTTCTTTTTAGTACATATAAGTCACTTCTAAGGTAGGCTCTAAATACCAAGAGGGCAGGGTGCATGATATTTAAAAAGTAGGACATGTGAATGAATGAGAGATTTATACAGTGCACAGCTACTCCAAGGACTGTCCCGTCGCAAAACGGGAGAAGTCCTTAGGTACACATCTCATACCACAAGCCTTAATATCTCAAAGAATAAAGTCAGTTTTTAAGTTTCCTGTGGAATACAGTCTCAAGTAGAATCAAACGCAAATGACTTGGAAGTTTGTTCCAGGCTTTAGCCGCCTAAAAGGAAAAAGCTTTACCGCCCCTTTGGACATGTTTGAAGTGGGGAATCGACAAAAGCAAGACCGAGGCAGAATGCAGCACTCTGGTAGGAAGATACTGTACAAATCTCTTCACCAGCTTTCCAGGGCAGAACAGCCCAGGGCTTTGAATAGGATCCGTTTCCTGAAGGGAAGCCAGTGGAGATCTTTCAGAGCTGTGATGCAGCGGTAATTTCACGGTAATTTCTCAATGCAAAACCTCATTTACCTCTATTTACCGCTGTAAAGATGTTGGGCCCTTGACACCATGTATTACCTTCAGGAGACTTTATATAAACATGAAAAATCAAAAATGCAATTAATATTTAAGCCAATAAAGAGAGTTGTGAGTATTTTAAAGGGTTTTATTTTCTAGTCAAAAGTTAAGGTTCTCTGACTCTTTATTCATTAGTCAAATATCAATCAGGTTACAGAATTGAAAAAATAGGAAAAATAGCATTAATACAGAACATATTACAGTCTGCTTACGAGGCATTCCATGTTGGAAGAAAATGTGGAGCAAAATTGTCAGTCAGAAACTCTTAAAGAGTTTCTAAGAAAAGAGTGAGTCTTGCAAGGCTAATCAATAATTAATAATGGCAAAAATCTCCCATAAAGAGAAATAAATGCATAGGACAAATATATCTTTTCAAAAGCAGTTAGTCAAAGCATGAAATTTAAAGCTTAGCACCTAAAATCTAAACCTGTTCTGATCCTCTCAGCTCTCCCTCTCTGCCTCGCTGTGCTGGTCTGTCTCTCTGTCTCAGGAGCGGCAAAATAGCCCCCACAGACGCAGCCCCTCCTTCTCTCTCCTCCCCGTCTCTGTGTCCAGCACAGAAGCTGGGCCTGGCCCTCAGGAAAAAATGAGCAAAAAGCCACCCCTCCCACTTGTAAGCCATATTTCAAGCAAAAGCCCACGCGCTTGGTCCTCGTAGCTGGTCCAATCAGAACTCCAAGACACATCGTCTCCCCATGGGCTGACTGGATACGTCATTAATCAGGCGTGTTCCTCATTGCATGACTTCACATCCTTTTATATTTTAAAAACAATTACATTTTTCTGTAACAAAAAGTATTAATTGTGAGTTTTTCTCTTCACTCCAGGCTACAAAAAAAATATGCAACATAGTGAAGGTCGAAGAGACGGAAACAAGAGGGCGTGAATTATTAACAAAGCCCTTTCCTTGAAAGTTGGTAGGGAAGAGGAGCACATTCCATTCTAATCTTCAAGGTCAAACACTGCAGTAAGCTGAGTCTACTAAAACAAACTGAAATCACGTGGTTTTCTACACCGCAAAAATGCGTGTTAATTCAGCACAAATATGCTAGTTCAAGACACTTTTTCTAAATTAATCTAAATTAAATATATATTTCTATAATGAGGTTATATCTAAACTACACATTAAAACAACCATGATTAATTAAATGAGCATTGTTTTACATGATTTCATTTGCAGCCCTCTTTCATGTTTTCATTTGCATGCACCAAAATCTGCGTGCCATTTTAGAAATGCTGTCTGCAGCTTTTTGTCATATAATAATGCATACATTTTATAGGTGAAATCTGAGCTCCATCAATTCACCCTTTGATGATAACAAATCATGATACCTCAAATGATTTGTAAATCATCACACTTATTTATTTTCACAAGTGACATTTTTATTGCAAAAGCTGAGCATATAACAATGTTACTTCTATTTCTAAGGCAAACACAAGTCTTGTCTGTAATCAGATCATATATATCCAAGCTCAAAGTTTAGTGCAGAGTTCTGTAAGTAGCTTCTTGGAACTGTTAGTTTCTTCTAAAATAAGTAACTAAATAATAAAAAGAAAATTCTACAGGACAGTTCTCTTTTCTATTTTCTTTTCTTCTTTTCCTTTCATCATTCAAAGATTCTTTTCTCTTCAGCTCTTTGACAGTTCTCATTTATTGTTTCAGCCTTTCTTTTTCTCTTTGTCACCAGCTTGCCATCAGGGTGGCTCATACAGTTCATTCAAAGTGACATTCTGTACTTTTTCCATGCATTTTGACCACTCAGGTGCTGAGAAACTCTGACAGAGCACCATCAATTCTCTGCACTTTTCCAATCCAAGCCTTTCACTTTTATTTTCACTTTGATCAGATTCAGATGTTTCAGCTATGGGTGCACATGATTTTTCAAAGGACCACTTCAAACTTTTTGGATACCCTTTCAGCCAGCTTTTTCCTACCTCCACTCGTAGGCCCACAGCACTAATTTCTTCTTTAGAGGCTGCACCTGACTCTTTCATCCTTTTGACACCGCTTTCATCTGAGTCAGTTTCCACTTTTTGCTTTTGCAGTGCCACTTAGTGCTGCTTCAGACTCTGTATGTTCCCTTACAGCTTGACTGACCCTCTTCTGTGGACTTTTGACCACTGCCGGCATTTTTTCTTGAAGAGGAGCTGTTTTATCAAAGGGACACAGGACCATACGTGTGTGAGAGGCATACACCCAATTTGGAAGGCCACCACATTTCACAACAGTCTTTGCCAGGATCATTTGGAACAGGCCTTTCCATTTCACAGCATCTCTCAGATCAAAGTCGTTGCACCATCCATTATGCATATCTTGTGTAGCAGCTGCAATCTGGTGAGAAACTGCACGCTCCACGTCAGTCAGACCTTCACAGGAATGGCTAGTGTTTTCATCAGTGTTTTTCACAAGTGCATTTGCATGTCCATTTTCAAGCCACTTCGGTGATGCTGAAACACAGTCTTTTGCAAAGTGTAACTCTGTGCTGTCTTTGTGTTGCTTAATTATGCTTGAAACTTCAGGCTGATGGCTACAATCGAATCTTTGTCCAATCTGTGGTTCGACACACATCATCTTTGAGACCTCATTATGATCTGATTTCAGAGAAACTGGCAATCTATACCTGGGCATCAGTTTTTGCAATAACACATTTACTAGTAACAGGATACAATATTGTGCAACTGAATTAGCAATTCTCTTTCCCAGGACAACAGTGACTCCCAATTGAGAAATTATATTGCATGTTATGGTAAGGGCAATCAATTTCGAATTTTGGGCTGAGGTAACTACTGAAAGCCATGAAGTTTTGACAACATAATATATAGGAAGCACAGCATGTGCTGCTTTTAATGTGTCATTATTACCTTTCAAACATGGGCCATCTACAAAATGGACATTGTTGGGCTGAATCAGACGTTCATCCTTAAAGTCTGATATTGGTTTCAGGCAAAAATTCATGACATTTAAACATTTAGGTTCAGTTTGATCACAAACAATTTCATTTGCTGGCAGTAAGCTAAATACATTTGAATTTAGACATTTCTTGGTCACAATATTTTCCCAAAACAACTCCACAAAGGAAACAACCATTTCAATAATTGGAAATTCAATTATTATAAACTCACTCTTTTTATGACTGACATCTACCACAGCTACTAATTTAAGGCAGCTGGGCATGTCTGTGACGTTGGGGTCAACGGTCATTGGGAAATACGTGTCAGACCTTTGAACACATTCATGTTTTTGAACAGGCACTGAGAGAGCGCAGCCCTCCCTCTCACTGCAAATTAGTGTATTTTCTTTTAAATAAACTTTCATTCCTAGTGCTGGGGCGCGACACTTTTTCTCTTTCAACTCTAGGAATGCTTTTGTGCAATTGTTGTCCAATGGAAGCGGATCAGACACATCCCTGTGTGTCAGCCTCAGTAAAGGCTTAGCCACTAGGGAAAGGTTTAGTAACCACTCTCTACAGCAGCCAACCATTCCCAAAAATGTCTTGACTTCTTTCTGAATTTGAGGTGGATTTATCTGGTGAATTATTTCCACTCTCTCTGGTGACACCTTTCTAGCTCCCTTTCCAATTATGTGTCCCAGACATTCATTTTCTTTTTGACAGTACTCCTGACTATTCTCATGCAATGGCACTGTGACATGAACTTGACAAAAATCAATAACAGTAAGCCATTCTTCAGCACATGGAATGTGAAAAAATATATTGGCTGGATTCGGTACCACAGGACAACATGGAAAAATTATGCTATTAATCTCCTGCACTAATCTGTTCTTTTCATTTAGTTTCTGTGAACCTGTTATCAGAAAGTTACATAAACTTCCAATCAATCCCATCAAAAATACTTTACTCAGTTTATCTCCAATTATGGGTAAAATTTCTGCAACTGATGGTGTTCTTGAATACATGTCATCTGGTTCTAATTTAAATAAGACATGTTCTGCACATTTTATTAATCTGACATCTTTCTTTGTGAACTCCCTTACTTCTGTGTTTATTATTTCTTTCAAATCAGAAGGTAATTTTTCAACTGTCTTTTCTGAAAACAATGCTACAGCTGTCTCTTGTTGGGCCATTTTAAAATGTACATCCTCATCAGGAATCTGAAAATTAACATTATCTGGTGTACAGTAATTTGTGCTGTTTAATTTGCAAAACAATTGTTTTCCTTCTAGGCCTGAGTCACAAACAACAACTTGGCAATTTTCCTCAAATGGGCCTATTTTTGGTGCAAATTCTTCTAAAACTGGGTTTCTAATTTCTCTTTTTAAAAGTCCTACAACTAAGTCTGGATCTTGCACTGCTTTCACAATGGACTTGGTAAATTCAGAATTGTTAGGGTTAAAACTCTCATTTTCAAATATAGCAACCTGTTGAACTGGGTTCTGATTTTGTTTCTGAAAATAATTCACATTTGCTCTGGACAACTTATTTAAATTAATTTTAGCATTTTCCATATTTAGTGGGAGCATCTGGGCTTGAAAAACTCCTTCCATTGGTACCTGTTTCTGAACTGATATTTGCATTTGCTTGGCTGACACATCTTGCACCTGCATTTCTCTCTGTGTTTGTACATTTCCAACTGCTGCATCATGTTTAAATTTAAATTTCTTCTTCCAATGCTCAAATCTGTTATAAAGATGGCAAAAGGACACCCTTTCCAGCAGTACAACATCCATACCTGAATGTGCACAGACCAAAACACCTTTACCTCCATCCTGTGTTCTTTTAATCTGTACCCAATCAACATCCTTTGCTGGCACTCTGCCCTTCAGGAAAGTAATCACTGCTACGTTTTTCTCAATAACAACAGAAAATGATGGTGCATTCATGCAAACCCTTTTCATTGTCTCCTCACCTGGCCTTTGCACAACAACTTTAGATTCAAACCACAATTCAGTTTGCATAGCAATGTCAAAGAACATTTCCAAATTAATGCACAACTCCTTTAAAATTTCAACAAATCCATCAACTTGTGGGTACCACAGCATAAGTTTGTCTCTCAATTGTGGGAATGTGTTCAGAAATGCTGCAAGTTCACTTTTGTTCCGTGGCACATGAACATGCACTTCTCCCACCTTTTCTCTCAATGAGTAAGCAAAAGCTTCTCCCTCATTCTGCTTATTATTTTCCTCAACTAGATCTGGTGGTTTCTTTTTCTTATCCAGTTTCCTTGCTAGGTCTGGTGGTTTCTTTTTCTTCTTATGTTTTCTTGCCCACTTGTCTCCTAATTTCTCAAACCCATTGCATTTGAAATTATATTTTATTATTTCTGCAAGGTGCAACTGCATTCCTGAAGAACACATTGTCTCATTTGCCTCATCATTCATATGTACCCTGAAGCTTTTCTGAAATGGAAAACTTCCTGAAACATTAATTTAATATTTTTGAGCCAAATCGGTAGGTTTACCATGTGTAGTTACTGCACATGATTTTGTTTCCTTACTCAGGGAAATTAATTCTTTTTCCTGCCACTGGTTCAAATTTCCTTGATTTAAACAGCAGGGACTGTTAATTTCTTCATGTTCAAATGTTGAATTGAAAACACTAAGGGGTCGATTCCGATCCCGGTCGGAGGCGCACCTAATACCATTCGGTCGGGAAAAAATCCAGGCGAATGCCTGTTTCCCGACCGATCCGCACATACGTCCGAACGAGCAAGTACGATGCGCACAACTGCCCAAATCCCGACCCAGTCGTACTCACCCAATACAGGACCTGAACTCAGACCGAGGCGGATCCGGAATCGTAGAATCGAGCCGCACGGAAGAAAAAATGCAGCCCCGTCTGGCCGGACAAGTACGATGCGCTTCCCGTACGTGCCGAACCCGTCGCTACGCACGGCACGTCAAAGCACCCGGTCGAGGCACACATAAGCTCCGATTCGCACCACAACACGATCCATGGCTACGAGACGAACACGCCAGCGACGAGGACGAGGCGAAGCAGAGAGAAAGACGAACGAGACGAACCAACCATGAATCCCTTCGTGCCGATCCTACCAATATTCTACCTCTATTACCGGAACAGGCACGGACGCGTACGGCGCAGAAGGTAAGTCAGACACCAACAACAAAAACAAACTACACCTACCTGACACATCACACACAGAGGGATGCAGAAATACCTACACCAGCAACAGCAGCACCATAGGGGCGGGATGGCCCTCACCAATGGCACGCATACACATAGGGGCCTGTATGCCTACCACTACTACCACCCCTACCCATGGGGGGCTGGATGCCTGTCACTACTACCACCTCTACCCATGGGGGGCTGGATGCCTGTCACTACTACCACCCTTATCCAGGGGGTGCCAGATGCCTACCACTACTACCACCCTTACCCAGAGGGTGCCAGATGCCTACCACTACTACCACCCTTACCCAGGGGGTGCCAGATGCCTACCACTACTACCACCCTTACCCAGGGGGTACCAGATGCCTACCACTACTACCACCTCTACCCATGGGGGGCTGGATGCCTACCACCACTACCACCCTTACCCAGGGGGTGCCAGATGCCTACCACTGTTACCCAGGGGGTGCCAGATGCCTACCACTACTACCACCCTTACCCAGAGGGTGCCAGATGCCTACCACTACTACCACCCTTACCCAGGGGGTGCCAGATGCCTACCACTACTACCACCTCTACCCATGGGGGGCTGGATGCCTGTCACTACTACCACCCCTACCCATGGGGGGCTGGATGCCTGTCACTACTACCACCTCTACCCATGGGGGCTAGATGCCTGTCACTACTACCACCCTTACCCAGGGGGTGCCAGATGCCTACCACTACTACCACCCTTACCCAGGGGGTGCCAGATGCCTACCACTACTACCACCTCTACCCATGGGGGGCTGGATGCCTACCACCACTACCACCCTTACCCAGGGGTGCCAGATGCCTACCACTACTACCACCCTTACCCAGGGGTGGCAGATGCCTACCACTACTACCACCTCTACCCATGGGGGGCTGGATGCCTACCACCACTACCACCCTTACCCAGGGGTCTCAGATGCCTACCACTACTACCACCCTTACCCAGGGGGTGCCAGAAGCCTACCACTACTACCACCTCTACCCATGGGGGCTGGATGCCTATGACTACTACCACCCCTACCCATGGGGGGCTGGATGCCTGTCACTACTACCACCTCTACCCATGGGGGGCTGGATGCCTGTCACTACTACCACCCCTACCCATGGGGGGCTGGATGCCTGTCACTACTACCACCTCTACCCATGGGGGCTGGATGCTTGTCACTACTACCACCCTTACCCAGGGGTGCCAGATGCCTACCACTACTACCACCTCTACCCATGGGGGCTGGATGCCTGTCACTACTACCACCCCTACCCATGGGGGGCTGGATGCCTGTCACTACTACCACCTCTACCCATGGGGGCTGGATGGGTGTCACTACTACCACCCTTACCCAGGGGTGCCAGATGCCTACCACTACTACCACCTCTACCCATGGGGGCTGGATGCCTGTCACTACTACCACATCTACCCATGGGGGGCTGGATGCCTGTCACTACTACCACCTCTACCCATGGGGGCTGGATGCCTGTCACTACTACCACCCTTACCCAGGGGTGCCAGATGCCTACCACTACTACCACCCTTTCCCAGGGGGTGCCAGATGCCTACCACTACTACCACCTCTACCCATGGGGGGCTGGATGCCTACCACCACTACCACCCTTACCCAGGGGTGCCAGATGCCTACCACTACTACCACCCTTACCCAGGGGTGGCAGATGCCTACCACTACTACCACCTCTACCCATGGGGGGCTGGATGCCTACCACCACTACCACCCTTACCCAGGGGGTCTCAGATGCCTACCACTACTACCACCCTTACCCAGGGGGTGCCAGAAGCCTACCACTACTACCACCTCTACCCATGGGGGGCTGGATGCCTGTGACTACTACCACCCCTACCCATGGGGGGCTGGATGCCTGTCACTACTACCACCTCTACCCATGGGGGGCTGGATGCCTGTCACTACTACCACCCCTACCCATGGGGGGCTGGATGCCTGTCACTACTACCACCTCTACCCATGGGGGGCTGGATGCTTGTCACTACTACCACCCTTACCCAGGGGGTGCCAGATGCCTACCACTACTACCACCTCTATCCATGGGGGCTGGATGCCTGTCACTACTACCACCCCTACCCATGGGGGCTGGATGCCTGTCACTACTACCACCTCTACCCATGGGGGCTGGATGCCTGTCACTACTACCACCCTTACCCAGGGGTGCCAGATGCCTACCACTACTACCACCTCTACCCATGGGGGCTGGATGCCTGTCACTACTACCACATCTACCCATGGGGGGCTGGATGCCTACCACCAACACCACCCCCACTCATAGGATGGACAATGCATGACACAACCAGCACACCACAACCTAGGGAATGCAAGAAAAAGACATCCCCCAACACCATGACAAGCGTGTGTAGACTGTGTCAAATGCCTACAACACTGAACATGACTTTGAACATACAATGTGACCCCCTATCACATGTGCCACACATATATGTGTGTGGCCCCCACAATGCAAGCAGGCCATGACCATTGTGGCAATGGGGATCAAAACCCCATCATCACAGTGAGCAAAATGTAAGTGTGGGGGCCCATAGCTGAAGCACATTCAGAACTTTGTGGCAATGGGGTCTAAACCCCCATCATCACAGTGACCAAAAGGTAAGTGTGGGGTCCATAGCTGAAGCACATTTTGAACATTGTGGCAATGGGGTCCAAACCCCCATCATCACAGTGACCAAAATGCAAGTGTTGACAAAGAAAAAGCTGCAACTGCCAAACTGCATGGATGATTCCTGGTCACAGAACATAAAACACATCAGTGGCAAAGTAGTGCATGTGTCCCATTGCAACATAGATTGGGGGAGGCAAATACTGCAGTGCAAATAAGACATACCTTTGGCCATGTGCAGACAAACAACACCCATGGGGGCTGACACTGTCAACATTCATCAATGACACAATGACAGAAGTGACCATCAGAATGCAGACCCACATATTTGCACCAATGGGCACACAAATGCAGATACCCTGTGGAGACTGTAGATGTGAGGTGAACAGATACCATACCATGGCAGCAATGGGACACACAAACCATGATCATTGTGCTGACTGATGACCTAGGAGTCCCAGGGACAGCAGGGGAAACACACCAAACAACATACAGCCAATGGCACACCAAAGATATGCCAATGCAGTGGTGCAGATGCACAAACACAAACAGGCAGACCCACACTGCACATCAAACACAACAGGTGAGGGGGTGCCAGTGTCCCCAGGCAACCACACAACACATGAGGAGGCCTGAATACCAATTACACAGATGTGCATACAGTGCCACACAAAGGTAACTCATGGATCCAAATCCCCTATGTGGGCAATCAGGCATTGTCAGATGAGAGGGAGCACAAATCACACATGTCACACAAGCATGTAGGAACAGCAACTGACACAGCAAGACACAGACACACCACAGCACTACCCCCAGGGCCCCCACAATGTGGTGACCCTGTGCTGCATTACAATCCCACTGTGATGACAAAGCTAAATGTCGTTCACACTGTGAACCACAGTCATGTGTCCTGAGCAACAAACTACCATCACACCTACACAAGCACAAATCAATCAGCACGGCCAGTAAGCCAAGGCCAACATGGAGGCAGGGGTCTAGCCGGGCAACAACTCCCATCTGCACACACTCAACACCACACACCTCGACCTCCAACAATGTGCAGTAGTGAAGCACACATGCACTGGTGACATTGCACATGCACCCATGACAATCCCAGGGTGGTGGGTGGGAACCAAGGTGCAGAAACACATCACACATGGCCACTCAACAAGACTCCTGAATGTCTGACACACTGCACACTACGCTGTATATGGACATGACGGCAATACCACACCAACCAATGGGATCCCAGCCACAGTCACACACCAATGAAGAAGCCAAGGTCACCCACAAAGAACACACATAGACAACTACCAACATTGCAGCCCGGACCCTGAGGAGTGCCAGCAGTCACACACACAACGTGTCACAATCACTGAAAGATAACACAAACTGGAAATCACATGACAGGTGTAAACAACAAGTGCCAAGGGGAATCCTGACTGTGACCCATCTGCGTCTGCACACAAACTCAGCCCTGACAGCAAACACACCTATGGGTGACACCCTGATGACCAGTAATGTGCCATGCACCCACATCACAGAGAATCCAGGGAGAAGACTTGGGGGAACATAGGTCAACTCAGCAAGCATCACAAACAGGTACAACACTAGGGATCCCAGCATGCACAGCAAAACGGAAGTGAACACACAGACATGCTCATACAACACACACCTTGGGCGCAGGCAATGTCACAGGAGTACACACTGCCATGAGGGGACTCCACTCCTGTGTGAGGAATGAATGAATGAATGAGGTAACATTTATAGAGCGCGTAGCTACCCGAAGGCATCCCAGCGCTGACGGACACCAAATTGATTACAGCGGGTTAGATGGGAAAAAGCCAGGTCTTCAGGTCCTTCCTAAAGATATTGTGACTGGATTGCCCACGAAGCCGCAAAGCAAGGGCATTCCAGAGTTTGGCCGCACTGTATGAAAACAGTCGGCCACCACTTCTGGCCCTGCGGATTCTGGGAACTGAGGCTAAATAAAGATCATCGGAACGGAGCCGCCTATTGGCTCGATAAGGATGTGCCAAGGAAGAAATAATGGCTGGTCCCCTCCCTTTCAGCACCCTGTGAAAAATACACAGGGCTTTAAAGTGGGCCCTTTCCCTGATCGGAAGCCAATGGAGGGCTTTTAAAGCCGATCTGGCCGATTGACGGCCAGAGAGCCCTACCAGAATTCTGGCAGCACAATTCTGTACGACTTGGAGTTTCGCCAGAACCGAGCTAGGAGCAGCCAGGTATAGGGCATTTCCATAGTCCAATCGAGACAATATTAGAGCCTGAACCATCAATTTTCTTGCTTGAAAAGGGAGTAGCGGTAGCACCTTGCAAGTAGCCTCAATATGCCAAAGCAAGTAGAGACCACTTTTCTGGCTTGAATTTTGAAGCTTAGCTCCTCATCCAGCCAGAAGCCTAAGCTCTTTATTTCCTTTTTGGGATGGGCTTGGGACCCATACAGGCTGGCCAGATGGAATCTATTTCCTTGGGGGAATTATTGCCAAGGAGCATAAGCTCCGTTTGTCGCCATTCAATTTAAGATGAGACGACGTCATCCATCTGGCAACTTCTTCGAGGCAAGACAGCAGGCAAGAAGAGGCTCTGTCTGCGTGGTTCAGTGAGATCACTAATTGCGTATCGTCAGCATAAGTGACGAGTTGCACTCCAAAGGGAAGGACACTATCGGCTAAGGGGGCCATATATACGTTAAAAAGGGAGGGGCTCAGGGACGAGCCCTGAGGCACTCCACAGTGCAGAGGACGGAAATCTGAGATGTCTTCTCCCTCAAAAATTTGGAAAGATCTATCCTCTAAAAAGGAGCTTAACCATTTCAGGGCAACTCCGGATACACCCATTTTATGAAGTCGTTGAACCAAGATAGGGTGGTTCACCGTATCGAAGGCCGCGCTAAGGTCTAAAAGTATCACGGCCACCGATCCTCCTGCGTCGAGGATTTTCCTAGATTCTTCAACGACAGCTAATAGTGCCGTCTCGGTTCCTTGACGAGGGCGAAAGCCCGTTTGAGACGAGTGGAGGAGGTTGCCATCCTCCAAATGCCTAGATAACAATGAGTTCACATACTTATCTGTCACTTTACTGGCCCATGGAAGAAGAGAAATGGGCCGAAAGTTACCAAGACAGCTGGGATCTAAGCTCGGCTTTTTCAATAAGGTTTTTACCATCGCGTTCTTCCATGAGGGGGGCACCACCCCGAGAGAGAGTGAGGAGTTAATCAGGTCCACCATAACAGGACCGACTGAATCCACCACTGATTTCAAAATTTTGGGGGGGGCCGGATCAGTGGGCGAACCACTCCTGACAAGTGCAGAGATGGTCCGAAAATGTTCCTCATTTAAGGGAGGAAATACTTCTAACACATATTCATGACTCTGAGCGATACAATCCATACAAGGCAGGTCTGTGTCAGGGTCAATCATGGGGAATGTGCTACTGATGGTTTGGACTTTATTGAAGAAAAACTCTGCACGCTCGTTGCAACGATGGGGTGTTACTTCAGGCGTATCAGGGGGGACGGGAATTTTTTAAAGTTTTTTAGCAATGCGAAACGTTTCGCGGGGGAGTTTGCCGCCAAGGAGATTTTCTCTTCGAAATAGTGGGCTTGAGCCTTTCTAATCTCGGTCTTATACATCTTAATGGTTTCTCTATACTCCTTTTTCTTGGGGGAGTTGAAATCTTTCCTCCAAGATCTCTCAGCTCTTTTACAGGTCTGTTTTAGCGCACGGAGTTTAGGTGTATACCAAGCTGTCCTATTAGGTCCAGTTTTAATATAAGTGATCTTCTTCGGAAGAATCACATCTAAAGAGCTCTCGATCCAATTGTTAAATAAAGCTGTGCCATATGTTGCCTCAGTAGGGCTCCATCATGTCAGCTGAGCACTTGGTCACACAGTCAACAATTAGCACCAAATGAAGGCTCCCGTCACATCAGCCTGGTCATGGGAGTGCCAACGAAATCATCAGCACAGATCCAACACACTTGTATAGCAATGTTGCACTGACAACACAGATGAGTCCTTCCCCATAGATGCCCAAACCTGCATGTCCAGTGGAGATGGCCACACGGTCAGGGAAGTAGACTAATTGAACAATGGCAGGCACAACAGATGTGCAGGGGTGGAAGCCACAGATGTGAAATTGCTAATGTAAGTAGGAAATCCCATTGCCAAATATTGAACACATGACACCCTCAGATGCTGCTAAGGATGACATGGATACACCACAGGATAGGACACATTCCCCTGGACCACATGTGTTCCTGCACAGTAACACTTCATTATCATGAGACCAAATATCACCATCACTGCAGCAAGGGCATGGTTAGCATCATCAACAACATGTACATCAGAAGCAAAAGCACTAGAGAACAGAAAGGTGCTTTATTCAGCATATGTGGGTCTAACAGTTGATGTCCAGCAAAAAATTAACAAAGGCCAATGGCCAGTCCAACATGAAAGTCAAAACAGGGTGACAGTGGCAGATGTCACCCTACGCATGCCATCACTGATGAAAACCAGGGACAATCCCCTCGGAGGGGCATACGGGGGGGCAGGCCAGGCACCGCAGGGACAGGATCATGGCTCACCAGAAGGAGGCAGGGAAGGGGTGGTGGGTGCTGGAGAGCCACTGACAACTGCAGTGGAGGTGTCTGACATGGTGTGTGCCGGCACAAGTGGGGGCATGACTCTGATGGTGTGGGTGCCGGCAAGACTGCAGGGGACCGTGCAGATGGAGTGGACAGGTTCCCCACTGCAGTGCCCAAGTCAGACAGGGTGGTAGTGGACTCCACTGCAGTGCCTACCTCCAGGGGAGGAGAATGGGGATCAGGTAAGGTGGGCAGGACAGAGGGGAGGACACCGTCTCCACACCAGTGGCACAGACAAGCGCAGCGGGGGGTGGGGCCGGAAGAGCAAGTGGCAGGGGGAGAAGGCCTGATCTTTTTGGGGATGGTGTATCTGTGGGTGGGGGAACTTGGGGCAGTGTGTGGTGGGGGCACCTGTGGAGTGGGGGCCTGAGGGATGGAGGAAGGAGACTTGGTGCCTGAGCTGCAGGGCGGCAGCGGGGTCTTGCTCTTCCGGGTCCGGGGGGACTTGCGGATGGGGGCGTCAGTCGGTCTGCGCCTGGGGGAGGGTGTCCGGTGGCGAGGGGCACTCCGCTCCGTGTGGGTGGGCTTCCTCTTCCCCCTGAATGCTGTATCAGCTGGATCGGAGGGGAAGAGGCCGAGGTCACTGAGGAAGAGCCGCTGGGTCTTTGGGGTTGCAGGTGAGGCAACAGAGGGGGCTTTGGAGGGAGAGGCAACTGTGGACTGCGCAGTGCTCGTGGATGCGTGTGTGTGTGACTGGGCCCCATCCCCTGTGAGTGTGGTTTCAGTCCCCTGACTGCGCGTGCGTGTGCGTCTTGTCTGTGGCGTGTGTGTGTGTGTGCTGCTCGTGTCTGTGCTGGTGTGTGCCTGTGCCGGTGTGTGTGTGCTTGGGACAGGTAAGGTGCTGGGGAGTGTGGATGGGGCAGAGACAGGAGGGGTGAGGGACTGTTGGAGGAGGGACACTGCTGCCATCAGGGAGGAGTCCATGGACCTATTGCCCCTCTGTAGGGCAGACATGCCCGATGAGATGCCCTCCATGAACGACACCAGCTGAGTCAACAGTGTGGTGTGTGCATGGAGGACACTCAGCATCGCTGTCTGCCCTACATGGAGCTGGCGAAGGAGGTACACAGACTCCTCATTCAGGGCAGCAGGGGACACAGGGGCAGGGGTGCGGTGCCTGGCCCGAAGGAGACACGCTCCCGAACATGGGAGCCTCCACGGACCTCGGGAATGGGAGCCGATGGGAGGGCGGTGGTGGTGGTGGTGGCGGGGACAGCAACACTAGCTGGGGTGTGGTAGCTGCTGACACCCGCCTCCATAAGGGAGTCATCCTCTGAGCTGCTGTGGTCCTCAGCTGAGGTGGATGGTGCTGAGGACTCCTCGGTGTGGCTCCCTCGCCCTCCGTGCCACTGGGTCCCTCCGACCACTCCTCGGCTGCTGACCCAGTCTGGCTCTGCGGCTCCTCCTGGTCCGTGGAGCTGTCCCCTCCTGTGGCTGTGGATGTATCTGCAAACAATAGGGAAACAGACAGACATCAGTCACCTGCACCGAACGCACACACCACAGTAAGTACAGCACAATACAGAGCAAGGCCTGGCATCCTTAGTTGAACATTGCTAAAATTGCCCAAACAGAATAGGAGAAGCCAATTGTCAGTCTGATCGTCAACCATGGCACTCACATCCCACCTGGCCTTGCACCCATCTGTCTGGCGTCCGTTGGCTGGCAATACCCCAGTGTGGACACATGCACCACCTACACAGTAGTTGGACGGTGCAGAGAACACAGTGAAGCATGTGAACATGCACACATCACAACTCTTGCCACTGAGTCAGTACAGGTGCCCGGATGAAAGTGATGCCCAGAGTCAGATATATGAAATGCATGTGATGCATACCAGCGACAGACACCATGATGCACCCATGTGCTGATAGCCATTGCCACTATGGTGTGCATGTAGCACATGTCACTCCCCTGCAGGATCACTCATAGGAAGTCACATGCCATGGCACAGGCATGCCTGCTAAGTCATACATCACTGTCTCCAGTCACATGGGCAGGGCAGCCACACAACAACAGTCTGCACTGTGTCACAATAGTAGGTCATGGGGAATGCAAGTCCTGGAGCTGAACAAGTGCACATGTACATCCCCCACACACCACATCATCTGAACCCTTATCTGTCCAGGTCATACTGATTGGACATATGGGTGACCTGTAACACAAGCCTCTGAACCTGAGCACCTCACAATCTGCTGTGAATGGGAAACAGCTGCATGGACTTCACATTCGCATACCCCAGTCTGCACGGTCAGGTGTTCAAACACCTATGTGTCACACAAGTATCGTCTCCTATGGTCACATCTCCGGTGGCATGCTGAGCCCCAACCGATAAACACCCCAGCAGTCCTGACATCGAAGCCACAGCACACTGACACAGAGGCTGACACCTGAGGGGACATATCACTGAGCACAACGTGTCAGCTGATACACGGGAGTGGGAGTACAGAGTGCATTGCATGGCCTGGAGTAGGCATGACTGTCCTGCCCCACATGAATGAGGGATGAACCCTGGACAGTAGGCAGCTGGCTAAATATGTGTGACACACGTAATATACACACTCCTGGGGCCCAAACATTGTTCCCACCCGCAGCTTGGGTGTGTGCCAGTTACCCCAGGCACATGTGGTGGATCAGCTCAGCAATTGGACCACATATCAAAGTAACATGCAGATTACATGTCAGAACACAGGCATTGTGTAAGCAATGGACCCACCCATGATGCCCACCACAGTTAGGGGAACAGATGCTGTCCCCCACCTTGAGTCAAGCAAACTGCAAGGACACAGTACCCAAGTGACACAATTCCCTGACTGCAAGGGCCACACCTGGGTATCAGATGAGGAGTGGGCAGTGCACAATCGAGGGACATGGGTCCTGGACCACATGACTGATGTGCTGTGGAAGTTTAACCAGGCCAGAGGAGGGCACATAGCATGGCAGACAAAGTTCACAATGCAGTCATGGACTCACCCCTCCGTGCTTCTCCCTGGCCTTCAGCTGCCCATCCAGATCAGGGAAGACCACCGCCAGGATCCTGAGCATGTGGGGGTCAGGGTCCGGTGTCCGCCCCTCCTGCGAGGAGGCGAATGCTTCAGCTGGACCCGTGCGATCCTCCGGGTCCAGCCCCGAAGGTCCTGCCACCTCTTCTGGCAGTTGCGGATCCGGCGCTTGTAGTCCCCCATGGATCTCACTGCCCGGATGATGGTCAGCCATATCTTCTGCTTCTGGTGGGCATCAACCTGTGAGGATGACAAAGTGAGAATGCTATTACTACACATGCAACATATCCATGCATTACACAGTTGTGTATACATGTCTCAATCACAGGGGCACATGATGTACACAGGCAGTGCAACGATGGCCATGGACAGTATGCCAGCAGTTACTACATGGTATCAATGCCTGGGAAGTAAAACCTTGTTTAAATGCACTGTCACTGCACTATACCTGTCCAGTGCATGTAACTACACACTATGGGGGGTGACAACTACTCAGTGAGCCTGCTAGCCAGTGGCGTGCAGACTGTTAGCCTTGCTAGTCAGACAACATGCACATTTAGGAAGGCAGTGGACAGAACACTCACCTGCTCCCCTGCTTTCCCATACAGCTTGCTGTACTGTGGAAGGAGGCTGTCCAGCAGGGCCTGGTTCTCCTCAGTGCTGAAGGCTGGGGCTCTCTCCACAGTACGTGCCATTGCAGGGTCCAGAGGGTGCAGATACAGCAGCAGTGGTGGTGGCAGATGTCGTCCTGGAGTATGTAGTGCAGGCAAGTGAGCTCTCAGGGGAACAGCCAGCATTATATGTGTGCTGCAGAGGCAGTTACTGTCCCATGTGTCCAAAGTGATAGGTCCAAGTCGTTAGCATCTTCTGAATCTGGCCAATCCATGGAATTGCACCACTTACACACGCCCACAGCATCCTTCAAAAGTTCAACTTCATGACACCCATGAATTTGCAACATTGTTGTGGGTGACCAACTGAATTTCCAGCATCAGACTCGTTCAAGATTTGAAAACGTGTCCGTTGCCAGGCCAGGCCATAGCCAATGGGTGCGCACCGATCGGTCCATTGCTGTTCAACGCGTACCTAGGATACAACACGTACCCGCACACATTGAATGCAATGGGCCGGCCGGGCACACCGATCGGTCCATTGCTGTTCAACGCGTACCCGAGGATACAACGCGTACCCGCACACATTGAATGCAATGGGCCGGCCGGGCACACCGATCGGTCCATTGCTGTTCAACGCGTACCTAGGATACAATGCGTACCCGCACACATTGAATGCAATGGGCCGGCCGGGCACACTGATCGGTCCATTGCTGTTCAACGCGTACCTAGGATACAACGCGTACCCGCACACATTGAATGCAATGGGCCGGCCGGGCACACCGATCGGTCCATTGCTGTTCAACGCGTACCCAGGATACAACGCGTACCCGCACACATTGAATGCAATGGCCAATGTGTGCGCACCGATCGGTCCATTGCTGTCCAACGCATATTGCGAATACAACACGTACCAGCACACATTGAATGCAATGGCCAATGTGTGCGCACCGATCGGTCCATTGCTGTCCAACGCGTCCCTGTACATGTCACTGGCATATGTCACCATGCCTGTCACAGGTGACCATATGCCAGCCACATATACTTCCCAGGGAGTGAGGGGCACACCTACAAGACCACAGCCTGTCCAAACTGTATCCTAAGGCATGTAAGGCTGCATTACCTATTCCGTGTATAGGGGTGAACATGTTGTTCTGTGGGTGTCACTTGGGGCAGCCACCCCCAGGCTGTGCACGTGTTCATGGGGACAGTATCCTTGGTGTTTCGTGTACATGAGCACTGTGATGTGCAACTGTTCATATCTGATACCAAAGGGGATGATGGACAGAGCGCTTGAGCAAATCAAACACTCACCCCCAGTCAACTGATCTGGGTTTAATCCATCATCATTTTTTAGCTCACTCCACAACCCCAGTTCAGACATGGCCATATGCAAATCAGTCTGACCCTGTGCATCATGGGAACAGTCCAGCCCGAACTGCCAAGCCATGTCTTCCCTGTACCGGAAACAAGCATCCTGGGACCGGTTTCTGGCTATTCAGCCGTCATCAGCCAGGCTAGCTTGAATCCAGTGGCAAAGTGAGCAAGGGACCCACGTCTGGGCATACCCTGCCAACTTAGGGCGAACAAAGCGATACCATAGGGGATGATGGACAGAGCGCTTGAGCAAATCAAACACTCACCCCCAGTCAACTGATCTGGGTTTAATCCATCATCATTCTTTAGCTCACTCCACCACCCCAGTTCAGACATGGCCATATGCAAATCAGTCTGACCCTGTGCCTCATGGGAACAGTCCAGCCCGAACTGCCAAGCCATGTCTTCCCTGGACCGGAAACAAGCATCCTGGGACCGGTTTCTGGCTATTCAGCCGTCATCAGCCAGGCTAGCTTGAATCCAGTGGCAATCATTTGTGTGTCTTTTGCTTTCTCACCCTAAGTGCGCCAGGTATGCCCAGACGTGGGTCCTGGGCTCACTGTGCCACTGGAATCAAGCTATTCTGGCTGAAGAGGGGTGAAACCCCGAAACCTGTCCTAGGATGCTTGTTTCTGGTCCAGGGAGGACCTGGCTTGGCAGTTCGGGCTGGACTGTTCCCATGAGGCACAGGGTCAAGACTGATTTGCATATGGCCAGGTCTAAACTGGGGTGGCATGGTGAGCAAAAGAATGATGGATTTAACCCAGATCTCTTGACTGGGGGTGAATGTTTTGATTTGTTCTGCATTCCGTCCATCAATTGTGTGTCTTTTGCTTTCTCGCCCTAAGTGCGCCAGGTATGCCCATACGTGGGTCCTGGGCTCACTGTGCCACTGAAATCAAGCTATTCTGGCTGAAGAGGGGTGAAACCCCGAAACCGGTCCTAGGATGCTTGTTTCTGGTCCAGGGAGGACCTGGCTTGGCAGTTCGGGCTGGACTGTTCCCATGAGGCACAGGGTCAAGACTGATTTGCATATGGCCAGGTCTAAACTGGGGTGGCATGGTGAGCAAAAGAATGATGGATTTAACCCAGATCTCTCGACTGGGGGTGAATGTTTTGATTTGTTCTGCATTCCGTCCATCAATTGTGTGTCTTTTACTGTTCATATCTGAGCATGTGGCATGGTCACATTTCACGGTGGTGTATGTGTATGTCATGTCACGTGCCCCCTGAGTCCCATGTGGGACGGTATGTTTAACCCAGGGTGACCCATTGGCACAATAGTGATGGTCCTCCACAGTCTGTGTGCATGTTGTGTTTACAATGTCTCGGATTTCATGTGCACAATGGGAGACAGTCTCCACATCCACGTTGTTTGTGCATGGACTTTGATGTTGTGCGTGTGTGTGTCACAGACATCCATGTCTGTCCTGCCGAGGCAACAGGGACCACTACCTGTGGGGGTCATGGTTGTTTTGCTGTGGTGTATACATGATACGCCATGTCATGCCAGTGTCCATGTGGCAATACAGGGTCCCTGGGAATCTACCTGTCATTGAGCTGTGATGCCTGGGGCACATCTGTCCTCACATGTCACTGTGGGGTTTGTTTGTAACGTGGCAGCAGGAGATGGGAAATGTGAAACGTCCTCATGATACCCAATGGCACAACCTGGGACTTATTGACGCCACTTGTTGAACTGTGATGTTGGATGTTGGCCATGTATGTGCCATACATGTCCTTACGGAACTGCACACATCATGTACTTGTGCCTCATAATGATGTATTGTGTGATATTGAGTGTGTACAATGCCACATATATGGGGTGAGTGACAATCTTTCTTTCTTCACCTATGCACTGCAGGGCACCAGCTGTCCATAGACCATTCCCTGACCTGGCAACGATGGTGGAACATGACAGCATCCGACGGTACCGCTTCACCAGGCAGCTGATTGATGATTTGGCAGTGCGCTTGGCACCACACCTGCAACCTGGCCGGCCGTACCCTACAGCGCTGACCCCCAAGGTGAAGGTGATGGCAGCCCTACACTTCTTTGCCACCGGTACCTTTCAAAACACTCTGGCGACTGCTGGTGGGATGTCACAGACCATGTTCAGCCGTGTGCTCCGCGATGTATTGGAGGCTATGTTGATATACTTGAACCAGTACATCTATTTCCCTAGACTCCAGCAACTCACTGACGTGAAGAGTGACTTCTATGCCCTGGGGAGGATGCCGCATGTCATTGGCTCCATTGATGGGACACATGTGGCTTTGGTACCACCACAGGCCCAGGAGCAGGCATACAGGAACCGCAAGCACTACCACTCGGTCAATGCACTGGTGGTCTGGCTTGCAGAAATGACCATATCACACGTGTGTGCCCGTTTCCCCGGTTCTGCACACGATGCCTACGTGATGAGGAGTAGTCGCATCCCGAGGATGATGTCACAGATGCGGAACCAGCGTGCCTGGCTTGTTGGTGTGTACTGACTTTGTACCATTGTGTGTGTTCTGCAATGTAGTGTTCCACCCTCTTTTCCAACTCAGCTAATGTGCAATTGTCTGTATGTAGGTGACTCCGGATATCCCAACATGCCGTGGTTGCTGACGCCCCTCAGGAACCCTGTGACACCAGCCCAGATGCTCTACAATGAGGCACATGGTCGGACGAGGAGAGTGATTGAGCGGACATTTGGTCTCCTGAAGAGCCGCTTCCGCTGCCTGGACAAGACAGGAGGGTCCCTCCCATATTCCCCGGCAAAGGTGTGCAAGATTGTCATCGTCTGCTGCATGCTACACAACCTGGCAGTGTGGAAGGAGTTGCCTCTCATCCTGGATGACAATGACCAACGTCCGCCACCTGTGGAGGATCCTGGCCTGGACCACGATGCCAGTGATGATGATGATGATGATGGTGATGTCCGCACACAGCTCATCACCAACTTCTTCAGCTGAATGTAAGTATCCAGAGATGTCATGTAACTGATGTGAGTTTGCATGATATGTGTTGGTGGTGCTCTGGTGCTGTTTGAGTGTGTCCATGTGCTACATGACTGTATGCGTGTAGCGATGTGTCCTTACAGGTAGTCTGTACTCCCCAACAGTGTTGACATGCTAACTTGGTTCTGGGTGGGTATCTTGTGACATGTATTGGGCATGAGTATTGCAGTTCTGTCCTGTTCTTCAGTGCTTTTGACTGTGTGTCATTTCTGTCCTTCACAGGGTACTTTCAGAGTCGTTTGGTCAACTGTGATCCCCGACACCGTGATTCGACTTCCAGGGTGGTAGCTGTCGTGTCCCTACAGGTGATGTGCACCACACCCATGGACTTCCTTCCTTCTACACTTGTTGACTGTGTGCCCGCTGCCAGGTGGGATTACCTTGCATCTGTGGTGGTTACAACATGTTGCAAATGTGTAATAAACCTGTGCTTCACTTTGTGATGTGCGTTGTCTGTGGTCACACATCTGACTGACATTTGCTTACTGCACCAGTGGGCTAGTTAACACAGACTGTGAATAGGTGTTGGGTCTGTGCAATGCAACGTATTTCCTGGCAACATCAGTGTAGGCGATGAGTCAGATGGCCATGGTGTGTATGTGTTGTGTAGCCCTGGTGGTGTGCCTCCCTCATCTGTGTGACGTCGCCATGACTCACATGCCGGTGTTGTACTTGCTGTAGCAGTTAGCATGCACAGTGTCATTTCCCAGATCATCATCGCCACTTCAGAGACAACGTAGGAATCACAACAGAGGCAAGTATGGTGTATTAGTGAGTTTATTGACATACATGTGTGAGTATAGTGCACAGGATGGTGGGTGCTGTACATTGTGATTGTAATCCAAAGTTCCTAGATGATTTGGAAGTCTTGGTAGCAGAAATGTCCAGAGTAAAGTCCACAGTCATCTGAGACATTGGTCCAACTTGAGCTCCCCATGTCATGTGGGAGAGTTGTGTTGCAGTCAACAGGGTGAACAGTTAGCGCACAAAGGTGATTATCCAGAACAGGTTTTGGCTTCCTGGGGGTTGCACATGGCCATCGGCCTCTCACTTGCCCCTCCTCGGACGGCCCCTCTTCTTTGGGGGGAACCTCAAGTGCAGGCTGCTGCGGTGCAGGGGACTCTCTGCCAGAGTCATCCTCCCTCCCTGTGGCAGTTGCAGTTGTTTCAGCACCAGATGTTGTGGGCACACAGGGAGGTGTTGACTGGTTGCTGCTCATCTGGCGGAGGCATTGTAATATGTCCCTATGCACCGCCGTCATCTCTGCAGTGTGTCCCACTTGGACTCCACGCGGGACATGTGTGAGTCCAAGCGGGCATGATGGGCAGCCTGCTGCTGTTTAATGTCCCTGAGGAGCCCCACTACCTGGCTGAGCTCTCCGGTGCTGGACTGGTACGCATCGGCTATGCGTGCCAGTTGTGGGTCATCATGCAGTCCAGACCCCTCTGCAAACAGCGACCTATGTCTCCCACCCCTCCCACCACCCCTGGCGACAAGTGCAGTACCTGAGGTGGCACGCACAGGTGACCCTGGGCCCCTTGGGGGTTGTTGGTGGTGTTGGTGTCCATGGCCCCACGTTGGTCCAGGGTCCCTGTGCTGGTGGTGGTGGTGCTCCTTGGTCTTTCCATGTCGTCAGGGGTGGTATGTGTGTTGACAGTCGTTGGAGGGGTGGGTGCAGGGGGTGCAGCTGGTGGTCCTGCTGGTGCTGCATGATGACTTGCTCCGGAGGTGCCAGGTTGGTCTTCTTCATCCGAGGAGGGCAGAGGCTGTTCCACACCAGTGAGCTCCGTATCCTCTTGAGCCTGGGACGGGGACTCCTCAGCGTCTGCTGCTGTGTCCCCATCATCACCTGTTTTTGGGAGACACACACAATGTATGTTATGTTTCTGCAGGCATCAATGGTTGACACACCTGACAGTTGTGACTGTGCCTCTGGATGCGGGCCTGTACATTGCATTGTCCTAAGTTGTCACAGTCAGGGGTTGATATTGGTGTAGCACATTGTCCTGCATTATTTGGGCATTTCTATGTGAATGTTGGGGTATGTACATGGTCTGCATTGGTTGTATTTGGTTGACATCCGGCCCTCCTTCCCACCCAGCCAGATATCCCACCATGGAACGTGCTTCCATTGCAGGGAGTGCAATTTGTCTTTCAGGATGTCAGTCAGTGGTGTCCTGCTGTTGGTTGGTGCACAGTTGCCAGCAGGGCCTTGTGCTCCCACAGCAGTAGCCAGTGTCAGCCATCTTGTCAGTTGTTTTCCACTCCCTGTGATGTGGGCATGGTTCATGGTGGTGTTGATGTGCGCATTGTGAGGGTGAGCAATATCTGTGACTACCACTCCCATCATGCTATTGCCTCCACCCCCTTCCCAGCATGCCCCTACTTCCTTCCTTTTGAGTGTACTTCACTGTGTGTGGGTGTGACAGCAATGGCAAGATGGCTGACAGTGGTGTCCTGCTGTTGGTTGTTGGCCAGTTCCCAGCATGGCCTTGTGCTCCCCACAACAGAGCACCAGTGTCAGACATCTTTGATGGGGCTTTACACTCTCTGTGAGGTGTGCATGCTTCAGTGTGAGCTTGCTGGGCCATGTGGGGGGATGTTGAGCTGTGACTACCACTCCCATCATGCTATTGCCTCCACCCCCCTTCCCAGCATGCCCATTCTTCCTTCCTTTTGAGTGTACTTCACTGTGTGTGGGTGTGACAGCAATGGCAAGATGTCAGTCAGT
>CAWUFW010010296.1:0-112500 GCA_963921515.1 Calotriton arnoldi
AACAATGGAAGTATGTTTTCCTCACAGTGAGTGGAAAAGTATCAGCAAGATGGCTGACACTGGGTACTGGTGTGGTGAGCACCAAGGCCTGATGGGAGCTGTGTGCAAATCAAACTGCAGGCCCCAGTGTCAGCCATCTTGCCAGTACTTTTTCACTCACTATCAGGGATAGCATAGTCACAGGTGTGCTGTTTGGGCTGGGTGGGAAGATCCGTGGAGGACAGGGCATGATGGGAGTTGAAGTCAGTGCAAACACTCCTCCTCCCACACAGCCCAACAAGCCCACCAGGAACCATGCTTACCTGATAGTGAGTGGAAAAGTACTGTCAAGATGGCTGACACTGGGGTCTGGTGTGGAGAGCACAAGGCCCTGATGGGAGTTGTGGTCAAAATAAACACCAGGCACCACTGTCAGATGTCTTGAATGTAAAGTTGTTCTCACTGTCAGGGAAGCATGGTTTATGGTGGCCTATTTGGTCTGGGTGGGAGGAGGAGTGTTAGCTCTGACTACATTTACCAGCAGGCCCGGTCCCACACACACTCCTCACACATAGCCCAAACAGCACACATGGGACTATGCTGTCCCTGGGGCTGAATGGAAATGTACTGGCAAGATGCTTGACACTGGGACATGCTGTTTGGTACACAAGGCCAGGATGGGAGTCGTGGACAAACGCAAACAACAGGCCCCAGTGTCAGAAATCTTGCCAGTACTTTTCCACTCACTATCAGGGACAGCATAATCACAGGTGTGCTGTTTGGGATGGGTGGGAAGGTGTGTGGAGGACAGGCCATGATGGTAGATCTGGCCATTGACAACACTCCTCCACCTTGCTGCGAGAGGACAAACTCTGGACATCAAGTCATCCTTAGCTGCAGTAGACAATGTAATGGTAATGATCTAAGGGGCTGTGAACAGTCACAACAATGATTGTGTCTTTTATGTACCCACAGGGCAAGCTGGTAACACCTCTACAACAATCCAGGACAGCCAGTCCCAGGCTCTGGTCAACCCTGAGCTCTCCGGCATTGAGATCTCTCAACATAATTCGGACGACAATGAACTACCTGGCCCATCAGGTGTGGCTCTGACAATGGCAGCAGTAACACCGGCATCCTCTGCGACCCCTCCTGCCTCAGCAGACAACACACATCTGACCCCTACCCTCATGGACACATCAGCCCGGGCCAACACTGAAAAGCACAGCAACACAGGGCACTCTGGAGTTGGCGGACAACACCAGCACTGTCAGCAATGAAGGAGGCTCTGTGGTGACTGTGCCAGCACCAAATGGTCCTGCTTGGGTGGGTAAGGGTGGTAGGAGGGGCCGTGGGGACATGCGCCAACATGCAGCTGGTGCTGATGCTGCAGATGACCCACACCTATAACGAATCCTTAATGCCTGTGAGGGTTGCACAGGGAATTTTGGCCAGGTAGTTGGGATTCTCAAGAACAGGCAAGATCAGCAGGCAGCCCATTATGCTGAAGTGGAGGCATACCTTGCAAAAATGAAGAGCTGACAGCGGTGCACAGGGACATTCACACCTGCCTCCGCCACATTGCCACCAATATGTCCACACCTCCCTGTGTGCCCACAACATCAGGTGTATCAACATCTGTATCTGCAACAGGGAGTGATGTGAACTCTGACTGAGAGCCCCCTGCACTGCCACCATTGCCTGCACCTGAGGGTCCCCACCCCAAGCGTGGGAGGAGTCATCCAAAGAGGGATCCATTGGAGACCTAAGGCTGCGCATCACCCCCAGGAAGTGAAAACCTGCTCCTGAAACCCTCCATTGTGTGCCAAGCGTTCACTTTGTTGACTCTCACTGAACTCTTCCACATCGGATGGAGGGTCTTAGTTGGACTTTGGACTCAAATAACTGTGGATTTACTTCTGACAACATCATATATAAATACTACCAACTCCTTTCTGCACTTTGGTGTCCCTGTTTTGTTTCATCACTCCCCCATCAACTCATTTGTCATCTGCCAACCATGCACTAAAATAAATCACTTTATACCAAAAACTTGCTCATGTCGTGAATTTGGAACACATATGTGCACGTTGAAATGACGCACTGAAGATCAAAGATGAAGGTGTCCACAAAATTGGACAAGGAATCAATCCAGTAATACCAAAGGGGATGATGGACGGAGTGTTGAACATTGCAAGCACTCACCCCCAGTCAACTGATCTGGGTTTAATCCATCATCATTCTTTAGCTCACTCCGCCACCCCAGTTCAGACATGGCCATATGCAAATCAGTCTGACCCTGTGCCTCATGCGAACAGTCCAGCCCGAACTGCCAAGCCATGTCTTCCCTGGACTGGAAACAAGCATCCTGGGACCGGTTTCTGGCTTACAGCCGTCATCAGCCAGGCTATCTTGAATCCAGTGGCAAAGTGAGCAAGGGACCCACGTCTGGGCATACCCTGCCAACTTAGGGCGAACATAGCAAAACCAAAGGGGATGATGGACGGAGTGTTGAACATTGCAAGCACTCACCCCCAGTCAACTGATCTGGGTTTAATCCATCATCATTCTTTAGCTCACTCCGCCACCCCAGTTCAGACATGGCCATATGCAAATCAGTCTGACCCTGTGCCTCATGGGAACAGTCCAGCCCGAACTGCCAAGCCATGTCTTCCCTGGACCGGAAACAAGCATCCTGGGACCGGTTTCTGGTTCAAAACCCAGTAATGTCAACTACTGGCTTGACAGTAGATTTAACCAGTCACAGCATGAGAGACAGACACAACCAGGTCATTAGACAACCCATCTTACATGATAATGATGCCATCTTAGTGTACTGTCAGCACACGTCCCCATCTGCTAGACGTAAAACATTCATTGTACCCAAACTTTATCTCATGCAGCATGTTTTGTATCAGGATAACCTGTGGATGTCTGCAAACAGACAACGCACACAGCAATGTGGAGCACAGGTTTATTAAAATGATATAACCTTGCACCATGACACAAACTGCAATCACATCACACAGTCACAAAAGTCTCACAAGTCCAAGCAAATGACCATCTGTTCAAACTGTGTCGTAGCCCAGGTATGTCCACCGCTGTTTACTGTTGGAGTATGACACAGGATCATGGCTCTGGTGTGGTCACGACTCAGCAGTTCACATGGTGAATGATCCTGGGAAGGAGAAAAACATAACTGAGTCAGGAACTCAGGAAAGATTTAGATTGATGTCGCAAACTGTCTCAGCTAAAGCATGCCAATGTCAGTGTGAACACAAGCTGTTAATGAGTGTAGCATTGGCCTTGTCACATGCAATGTTGGATTAGGCAATTCTGTCCAAAACCATTGAAGAATAACAGACACTCAGCAGCATACATACCCATAGGACAGCAGCAACACACAAACAAACATTTATGGGCTGACTCCTCTCAATCAATACTCACATTTATGTGAAGACGTTGTGGATAAGTTGTTGTCGCAAATCCCCCTCATCATCCTCATCATTACTGGCATCATGTCCCAAGTCTGCTTCCTACTTTGCTGGTGGCTGCTGGTCTCCGTCATCCAGTATCAGTGGTATTTCCTTACAGGTTGCAAGGTTGTGGAGCATGCATGCTGCAGTGATAACCTGCACACCTTTAGGGGGCCATATTGTAGTGCACCTCTTGTCCGATCCAGGCACCGGAACCTTGTTTTCAGTAACCCAAATCTACGCTCAATCACTCTCCTGGTCCTCCCATGTGCCTCATTGTAACGAACCTCAGCTGGAATGACAGGGTTCCGGAGTGGTGTCAGCAGTCAAGACATGTTGGTATATCCAGAGTCTCCTACATTGAACACAGGAAATACTTCAGTTGTATGAAAACAGAGCACAATGTGATATAGAAGCCACACACAACATAAACATACAACATAACCTACCAACAAGACAGGCACGCTCAGGTTGCAGCTGAGACATCAACTGGGGGATGACACTACTCCTCATGATGTACACGTCATGTGCTGATCCAGGGAAACATGCACACACATGGGAGATCACCATGTCAGCCAGACATACCTCCAGGACATTGATTGAGTGGAAGTGTTTCCGATTCCTGTAGGTCTGCTCATTGGCTCATGGGGGGATCAAAGCTACATGTGTCCCATCAATTTAGCTAATGACATGTGGCATGCGCCCCGATGCATAAAACTCCCCCTTGATGTCTGGCAACTGGGTAGGTGTTGGGAACTTTATGTAGTGGTCCAGGAAATGTAGCAATGCCTCCAAAACATCACGAAGCACACGTCTGAACATGGTCTGTGAAATTCCACCTGTTGTTGCTAGAGTATACTGAAATTAACCCGTGGCGAAGAAATGTAGAGCCACCATCACCTTCACCTTGGGTGTCAGCGCAGTGGGATATGGGCATCCAGGCTGCAAATGCAGTGCCAACTGGTCAGCCAGCTCAACAATAATTTGCCTGGTAAACCGGTATCTACAGATGTAATCCCTTTCTTCCATGGTCTGGAGGTCGGGGAATGGCCTGTAGACTGCAGGTCTTCGATGATACCTATGTGTAGAGTGTAAACACAGTTGATGTCAGTTTGCAACGTACAAAGATACATGCACTACAACACACGTAACATGATATCTGGACAAAAAGAAGTACCAGGACATTGTTGAGCCTAGATAAAAAGCACAGCCTTAGTTCCCTTTCCAGACATGTCAACAAACTAAGGTAACACAGCAGTGTGAGTGCTGTACTGGAAATAGTCAATAGTGTCTGTCACCGTACATGTGAGGAACCATCACATACTCAACAACATGCCAAACACATTATACAAGAAATGGCTTTGTGACAGCCATCACATGGTTGAAAGGTACACACAATAGGATTAGGTAATGGCACATATAGTTCAGGCATCATACATACAGTGGCTTACCAAGGTAAACCTGCACACCACTGTCACAGGTTGGACACTGTCATGATGTCATGTCTGACAAACACGTACAATCACATACACTGAACATCTCCAATGTAGGAGTGCCATTAAGTTTGCAGTCACCCAGGAAAGCCTGGGACACAAACACACAACAGCAACTCACATAACATACACAAGTTGATGTGGCAGCAAAATGTCACTGTACAATAAGACAAAATGTATTGTGGTGAACATGACTCAGACACAGCAGAATCAGAGTCAAAAACTTCCCTAAATGCACAGTGGGTCACACAGTCCACAAAAGCAGTGACTATGTGTAGCTTAAACATGTTTTCACAAATTATCCCCTGGTACCTTGACCAAGCCTAGGAGGGTAATCTGACAAGTGTACTCTCAATGTTGTAATGTGACTCACAAACTGTGTGTTGTGTGCCCCTCAAGGTCAGCTCATCATTGGAGTGTGAGATATCAGTCAAAATGTACTATATATCATGAAAACATTGCATCCACACAAGAACATCATTATTTGTACTTGTGTGTTCCCTGCCGAACGATCAGTGGAAGGACACGGTAGCCGCATTGGAACCGAGTCCATCGCACACATTTGCTGTTGGTCGTCATGGTGAACGACACGGGTGAGTATTCAAAGGACGCGTTAGCCACCTCCGAACTGAGTCTGTCGCACCCATTGGCTGTTTGTTGTCATGGTGAATGACTCGGGTGAGTATTCAAAGGAGGCGTTAGCCGCATCCGAACCGAGTCTGTCGCATCCATTGGCTGTTTGTTATCATGGTGAACAACGCGGGTGAGTATTCAAAGGACGCGTTAGCAGCATCCGAACCGAGTCTGTCACACCCATTGGCTGTTGATCGTCATGGTGACAGACGCGCGTTTTGTTTTGTGTCCGATTCGCGTGCAAAACGAATCGGTAACCTTCCATCAACAATGTATCTAAGTCAATAGTGGTACGATGAGTGTATTATGAAAGTCGTGGTAGGCGTGTCAATGCTGGCAATGTTATGGATTGGACAGATTCGGATAATGCGAACGAGTCAGATCTATCGCTTTGTCTGCATGGAAAAGAGACCGCCTCTGCTGTACAGATAAAAGTCAGTCTGTTCCCTACAGACCTCACTTGCCTGCACTACCTGCACATCACCTGCATCTCCCCATCTCTCTGCTGCTGTCTCCACATCCTCTGGGAGCTACCATGGCACGTACAGTGGACAGGGCCCCAGCCTTCACTGAAGAAGAAAACCAGGCCCTGCTGGACAGCCTCCTTCCACTGTACAGACAGATGTACGGCACACCAGAGGAGCAGGTGAGTGATGATTCCACTGTCTTTTCATTGTACATGTGCAAAAACGTGCACTGCTAGCATTGAGAGTCTCAAGTGGGAGCATGCAAACAGAGTTCCTGTAAGTTATGCTGTGTGTAGAATTGTGTTCTGGGCAGGTACACTGCTTTAGAAGTGTGTGGACTGGGTGGTGTTGACTTCTCAGCACTGTTCACATGGGTTGGAGGGATCATTGCACACAGGACAACTGCCCATAATGCCACTTATTTACCCCTTAGATACTGTTTGCAACCTTATACTGAACAATGTGTAATATTGTGTGTGCCGTAAACGTGTAGCATGTGACTCAAGGGACTGTCACCATGTCATCCTCACAAGTCGACTCTCATCAGAGGGCCAAGATGTGGCAGACCATCGCCTGTAAAGTTCGCTCAGTGGGGGTCACCAAATGACGCATCCGCCACTGCCAGAAGAGGTGGCAGGACCTCCGGGGCTGGACTCGGAGGATTGCTTGTGTTCAACTGAACCTGTCACCTCCACGCAAGAGGGGCGGACGCTGGACCCTGACCCCCACATGCTCCGGATTCTGGTGGTGGTCTTCCCTGACATGGATGGGCAGTTGAAGGCCAGACAGCAGCAAGGAGGGGGTGAGTATGTGCCATGTCACACACCTATGTTCAACATGCATGCACCAGTCTCGCACCCTGCTGCCCCTATAATAGTTCGTAAGTCATCCAAACCCACAGATATGTCTCAAGAGATGCATATGCACCATGACTAGTGTTAGAACCGGGATTCCCTAGTTGGCTGAGGTAGGTACCTTAGGCCAAGTAGGGACCCTCGCTTTCACGTCAGGGAAAGGAAGGACGCCTTCTGAGATAGCCCCTGCTCACCCCCTTGGTAGCTTGGCACGAGCAGCCAGGCTTATCTTCAAGTCTAATGTGTAAAGTATTTGCAACCATGCTCTCAGTGACCCAATGATGACACCACAAAAGGACTCCACACGAGTTTCTTAGAAAAACAAGTATATGTTTATATAAAAAGATATACGATGAGACCACATGTTAAAAATCCAACATATGCGTATTTGTAATATTCCTCCTGGCCGGTTATTAGGCCAGCCAGCCCTTGTAGGGTCTGGCGGTATTAATGAGGAATTCTAGGTGATCCAATGCAATTCTAGTGCAATGCTATGCAATTCGTAAAGCAAGAATCAGGCACTTTGCAATGTAAAAATAATGCAGTTCGTTATGCAACAATCCAGCAGTTCGTAATGCCAAAATACTGCAATGCGCAATGTAGCGATCAGGCAGTTCGTAATGCAAACTAATGCGATGCGTAATGCAACAATCAGGCAGTTCGTTATGCAAACACAATGCAATGCGCAATGTAACAATCAGGTAGTTCGTAATGCAGAAACAATGCAATGCGCAAGGCACTTCGGCACCGATCACGGTGCTTCAGACGGTCTCTCTGCCTCTCGTACTGACTCGCGGTCAGCTTCCACCAACATATGCCCCCAACACAGGTATGGTGTAAACCAAAGTACAGCTCAACACTCCGGCCCCGGTACTGCCACTCCTTGGCACGTACAGGCCGTGATATGAGCTTGAGCAGAGGCTTGTGCTGCAAGAAGGGGAGAGGCCAAGAGCGTCCCTCTCCGAGCCCGCACCCCGCTCCAGGCGGCGACACACGTTACCTGGGGGGTGCGACCTCGCTCTCCTCTCCTCCTCTTGTGACTTGGGCCTCCGATGCGACTTGGTTGAGTCTGGGCCGATGGCGATATCGAAGATCTCAGCTGCAACAGGGCACACGCACACAGCGTCGCTGAGACTCCCTTGAGCTTCGGGTGTGCACGGTCACAGGGCAATCCTCACGAAGGTCTCAGGCTGCACGAACACTTCTTACGAGGGTCTCAGGCTGCAAAAAGCACACGCACACAGCGTTGCTGAGACACACTTGACTTTCGGGTGTGCACGATCACAGGACAATCCTCACGAAGGTCTCAGGCTGCACAAAGCACACTCACACAGCGTCGCTGAGACTCACTTGGACGGCAGGTGCACACGATCACAGGACAATCCTCACGAAGGGAGGCTGCAAAAAGCACACGCACACAGCGTCGCTGAGACTCGCTTGGACTCCAGGTGCCCACGATCACAGGGCAATTCTTACGAAGGGCTCAGGCTGCAAAAAGCACACGCACACAGCGTCGCTGAGACACTTCTGGAAACTTTTGTGTTCCTGAGTTTCCACAACAGGGAGCCAGCTCTCCTCGGGCCCTTGGGGTTAAGTTACTTCAGGACACAGCACAGCAAAGTCCTTTCAAGCAGGGGGACACAGCACACAGCAAAGTCCCTTTAGCCTCTCCTTGGTTGAAGCAGCAAACTGCAGGCCAGCCCCAGAACACACAGCAAGGGTCAGTCCTTTCCTTCAGTCTATTCAGCTGTTTCTTCCTTGGCAGAGGTTCCTCTTGACCATTTAAGTAGGTTCAATCCTTTACAGTCTTGAACAGTTCCATTCCATTCCAAAGTCCAGGGGTTTCAGCTCTCATAGTTATACCCCTAAATGTCTTTGAAGTCTTTGTGTTCAGGGGGCACTGACCCCTGTCTAAACCAGTTCTGGGTGTCTCCCTGCCAGTGACACCTTCTGCCTTTGATAGTGGGGGTCTGGCTCCTTAATCACTCAGCAGGAGCTGGAGCCATTGTTTTATGGCAGCAACCCAGGCCTCTTCACCTCCAGGGGCTACTCCTCTCCCCTACACCCCAGATGCAGGTCAGCCTGTTGCTGTCTCACCTCCTCCCCTGGGTCAAGACATTCCCCAGAGCCTATCACATTTAAATCCAGACAGTGAATCCACAACCAGGCAGAGACACACAGAAATGTTAGAGCACAAAAACTCAGCCACTTCTAAAAGAGTGGTTTCTACACACGCAATTCAAAAACCACCTTCACAAAAAGATGTGTTATTAAATTGTGAGTTCAGGCACACTAAACTTCACCTCTCCATCTTAAGCCTTTGGGAAGATAGGCTGGAAACATATTACACAGCCTTCCTCATTGTATCCTATGGGCAAGATGGCCTTTCAACAGTGAAAAACGAAATGGAGAGTATTTCACTGTTAGGACATGGTACACACCTCAGTACATGTCCTACCTTTCACATACACTGCACCCTGCCCAGGGGGGTACCATGGGCCTACCATAGGGGTGTCTGATGTGCATAGAAAGCGTAAGGCCTGGCAAGTGAGTGCACTTGTCAGGACAACAAGGCAGCTTAACAAACTGCGCACAGGCACTGCTGTGGCAGCCCTGAGTTCTCACTTTAAGGCTACTTGTGTGGGTGGCACAATTAGTGCTGCAGGCCCACTAGTAGTATTTGCATTACTAGCCCTGGCACACATAGTGCACTTTACTAGGGACTTTACTAGTAAGGCAAACATACTAATCAAGGACAACCAATTACCATTACACTTTTCTCAGGGAGCACTTGCACTTTGACACTGATCAGCAGTGGCAAAGTGCCCAAAGCATCTAAGTTGGCAACACCATGTCAGAAAAAAGGTCTAGGGGGAAAGCAAAAAGTTTAAGGAACTTTAGCCAAAAAGGGCCAAGTCCAACAACTAGTAAATTCCCTGTTGTGCCCCTTTCATCTGTGACATGCGTGTCACTTATGTCAGGCTAGTGACTGTAGTCCCATGCTCATGTGATCTGCACAATCTACAACATTATGTGCATGTAGATGTCCTTCTGGAGTGATGCAATTGGCTGACATGTGTCATCATAGTGACTAAATGTATGACCTGTACTCAGAGTGCCTCAAATATATATGTGCAGTATGTTGCAAGTGGAGCACACAGGTGTGTGATGCCAATGCTATACATCCTGGCTGCAAGTTACACTAATGTGGATGGCTTGTCAAGTTAATCTTGGTCATTCAGGCAAATTTCTGTCCCAGCTGTACTGCTCAGCATAATCACATGTATCTTATGGGCCAAGGGGAGATATGCCAATTCCGGGCAACTGTGACACTGGCCTGTCACATTTTAGTATGTTTTATTCCTTTTCCCACTTTAAAATGCAAAATTACATGTGTCACACTCTGTCACAGTGACTACATGTGACAATCTTTGACAGACACAGGTGATCACTGTTGGAAACAAGGCCACACTTCAAATATATTGTTAATGTTTTGCAAACACAACTGTTTACATGTGTGTAAAATCTCTTGACTGCCTACTTGTGGCTTGGTCATCCATGTGCATGCTGCATTACTTTCGTCATAATAGATGTCAACTGTGCACCCAATTTCGTTTGTGACTTGTGACCCTGATGGTGAACAAGAGCAATGTCCGTTTGTCAAAGTGTACAAATTGTGTGTACCACGTAAGGGACATGCAGACTTGGCACCCAAAGATGTGGACTGAAGTAGTCTGGACAGGATTGGGACACAGTGGTGACTGGAATCATGTGATGTAGAGGATCTCTACTACTGGTATATACAGATGTTTCCCCCAGACAGGCCTGTGTCATAGCGTACCACGTGAAGCATTGTAATAATGCAGTAATTGGTCTTCAAATTGTGTTAGACATTGTACAACTGTGTAACATTTGGACTGTATACAATGTGCATGACATCATGGACAATCCCACCCAAACTGTCCATGGTTGACATAAGACAGTGGGCCAAGTGACTCTCACCCTAGCTAGGCCTAACACCTTGTGGTTTACAAAAAGAGAATCAGATGTGTGACCTGACAGCAGAGGACCAAAGACAGTGGACAAATGACCACTAACACTGTTATCTGTGTGAAATGAGTCATTCACTGACTATGGAAACCTGCTGTAATGCAGGCTGATCATTTTCACAGTTAGGCCATAGCCATGGATTCAAAATTTGATGACTGGGGATGTAATAATGTTTACCATGTCACATTTCTAATGTGTGCATCCAATTCGCTGTGTCAGTTCAAGACTCCCTTGCAGGAGATGACACAGGTATGTCATGACACAAGACCGTCAGGAGGATTACAAATCAGACCACATGCTACGTAGTGTATGATTTGACAGTGTGGTTGTGCGCTTTGACATTGATTTGAACAATGTTGCTCATGTGTCTGGAACCCATCCGACTGGCAAGTGCCATATACACATATGTGTAATGAGTAGAAAGCTGCAGTAAACATGATGTATATGCTTGCTCTGTGATATGTGACAATATCCATGTGTCAAGTCCATGGGGATGACTCATGTTAATCTCTCTGGCATTCTTGTTCACAGCATCAGCAGCGGCTACCGGAGGAGGCAGTGCCGTGGACCAAGGGGAAGCAGCTCGCCAGACTGGTCCAGTGCAGAGGAGGAGTAGGGACCCAGTGGCACGGAGGGTGAGGGGAGCCACACTGAGGGAAGCTCTACATCCCCACCTGAAGGAGCTTCCGAAGATGAGACCTCCAGTAATGACTCCCTTGTGGTGGTGGGCGAGCCAGGATTGGTTCAAATTACATCTGAGTCCGCCACCACCACCACCTCCAACACCATCTCCACCCTCCCAGCTGCTCCCATGCCCAGTGTCCATGGCCGCTCCCATGTAGGGGAGCATGTCTCCTTTGGGCCAAGCATCACACCCCCTGCACCAGTCTCCCCTGCTGCCCTGAGTGTGGAGGCTGTGGATTTGCTGAAGCAGATCCATGTGGGGCAGACATCCATGCTGAATGTCCCCCATGCGCATACCAGTCTTTTGACACAATTGGTGTCATACATGGAGGGCATCCACTCGGACATGTCTGCCCTACATAGATCAAACCAGGCACTGACCTCCACACTGACAGCAGCAGTCACTCACCCCTCCTTCCTCTTCCCCATCCACAGTCCCAACAACCCTACCTGACCCAACCACATGCAAACATGCAGGTGCACACACAGCAACAGCCACATGCAGCACACAACCACACACACACAACTCCAAACACACACGCACGCACACTCAGGGGACTGCTGACAGCACACACACTAGGGAGAGGCCTAGACAACAGAAACATGCATCCACAGGCACTCTGCATACCTCAGATCCCTCTGCCTCCAGAACCCCTACCCTTGACTCTCCTGCACCCCCTCTGCCCAGAAGCTATTCCTCTGCGACCTTGGCCTCTTCCCCAAAGACCCATCTGTCCCCCCTCCCAAGGGGAAGAAGAAACCACCCCCGACCTGACATCCAATCCTGGCCCCACCACAACCCCCCAAGAGGAATAGCCAGACACCCCCCACCCACAAATCCAGCCGGTGTCCAAAATCTAAAACCCCACCACCGACCCATACTTCTCCTGTCACAAAACGGCCATCCCACTCCAAGGCACCCCCTCCCAAAGATCCCGAGACCATACCCATCACCAGGTTTCCCCCTCCAAAAATACACCATCCCCATAAAGTCAGGCCCAGCCCCTGCCCCTCTCCTACAAATATTCCCCCTACAACTGCCCCCCCTCATTCTGAAACTGCCACTGCAGTGGATCCCCCCTCCTCAATCTGGCCCATCCACTGCAGTGACCCCCCCCTCAATCTGCTCCCTCCACTGCAGTGGATCCCCCTCCTCAATCTGCTCCCTCCACTGCAGTGCCCCGCCCCCTCCTCAATTTGCTCCCTCCACTGCAGTGGACCCCTTCTTACTCAATCTGGCCAGTCCACTGCAGTGGACCCACACACCCCTCCAGATCCCATCCCTCCCACAACCCAACCCAGTCTTCCCTAGTCCTGTCCCATGGTGCCTGGCATGCCCCAAGATGCCCCTCCCAGGGGAGGTGCCCCTGTACGCATACAGTGCAGGTAAGTGCTAGAGGGGGATTACCCTTCACCCCCTCTGATACTTTTAGACTATGGACTGGCCATTGGCCTTCTCTTTGACTTTTAAATAGTTTTCGTTCACATGCAGAATAAAGCATGTTTGAAGTTTCTTACTGTTGATTTCTATGTCCCGCAACTTGGTTCTAACTCAACTGCCACTCATGCACAATTCATGTTGTGGATATACAATGAGGTTGCCATGTCATGGACTGCATGTGGGCCATAGACAATTTCACCTGTTACAGTATGTATACAAGTCCGCATAGTTTATCTTTGCAGGGTATCATCATCCATAGCATGTTGGCCCATGAAGGTGACATGAATCTGCCAAGCTTCCCTGTTTTCATTTCACATTTGCACATAGGTAATGCTGTCATATGTTACCATAGTGTAAGTGTTGCAAAGTGCAACAGTTTATGAGGCGCATGCAGAACATGTTTGTAATGTGCATCAAGTCACCTGTCTCAGCAGTCCACCTGTGTACATATGGATTTGGTATACATGGTGGTGAGATTGGACACAACCATGTCCTTAAGGTATTGGTACAAATGTGACTTTATTGCGTTGGAGCCATACCTGTGTCTACTTTAGATCTGGTACACCCATGCCAATGAAAAGCTTGGCACAGGTGGCCTTCCACTGTCGTGAATTTGCCTCATGGCAGTGTGACCATCTGTGACATATCCTGAGCTCGTGGGGTGTGTGAGGTGAGCAGGAATCTGACAGTCTTCAGACCCTGTTGCCTCCAAATACTGAAGTGTAAGAAGATGTTCCTGTTTGAGAAGGTTTCAATGGTCTTACTAGTCCAGTGTTTTCTCAACCAAATGTGTGTGGTGCCATCCTGCCTTTGTCTGGCTACATCATGTTGATGCTGGTTCTTCCCTGTGCAAGCTTTCACATCATGTATTCACCCACACACCATTTGTAATTGGGCATGAGATTTGTGTGTAGGTTTTAATTTATGCTAGACCACTAATGTTGTCCTTTTGAGCTATGCTTGATGCTGTGCCTGGTGACATTGATCTGGACTAGAGGTGTTGTGATGTATGTTGCTACACACAAGGTTAGAGGTGATGGAGCCTTGTGTAACGTTACTTTCCGTGTAGTGTAGACTCCTATGTGATGGAGAAAGTACAATTTAAGGAGAATGTGAGAGTGTGTGGGTTGTGACTAAAGTACATTGGCCGTTCTTGTGTTGGTGACATGATGTGTCCACATTCTCCCTATGTGAGTGCCTGACATGCAGGGGTATGATTCAGCATATGAGAGCTTGATTTCCAGCATCCATACTGCGCAAGGTATGGTAGGAATGTGTAGATGTGATATGGAAATATACAGCTGGACAAGGTTGGATTTTTGCAGGTGATGAGTGCTGTGGTCTGTGGCACTATTGTGTAATTGGGCAGTGACAGTGCATTTTTGATGAGTGAGGTTTGTTGATACTGTGCATGAGTCCATGGTGTTCTTGCTCATGGAAGTCTTATGTGGATGTGACTGGGCCACATTGAGGCAAGGTTTAAGTAGTCATGTGTGACAGAGTTGACAAGTGTTTGTGAAGGTATGTACACCAGTAGCGTGATTATGTGTGCTGGATGGTGATATGTGAGGTATTGTAGAGTTGTAGTATGTTGTGTTTAATTCTCCAGATGGATTTTATACTCAAGTGACTAGTGGTTGGACTTGTGCAGATAGATGTGTGTGTGTTGTGATATGCAAATGACTGAGTACAAATCTATTGAGCTCTGTATGTGTCTTGTTGTGAGTTATGGTGATGTGTTGAATGTGCATGTCAGGGTGTGCAGTGATGCTGGCCATTGTGACATGAGTGCAGTCCAAGGCATCACTGAGTGTGCTACTGCTGATGGGATTTGTCCATCTGGTCTGTTACATTTGATGTCTGTTGAGGAGGGGATGTGTACTGTACATTGTGTGCATGTCATGCATGTGAGAGGTGTTGTGCCCATGCTGATGGAGAGTGGTGCTGCCACTGTATGTGTGGGTGAGATGAGTGGAGCGCACATGCGAGTGAGGTCAACTCCAATCGTAATGGTGTGTGTAGTAGGCGGGAGCTTGTGTATCAGACATGCTTTTACATTTAGATTAAACAGAGGGTGCTTGTGACGTGCTTGTGTGTCTATTAGTAATGAGAGTTGAGCATGTACTGTTACCTGGATGTTTGAGGTGTGATACCTGCATATTTTGAGTAGCTGAAGGCCTTGTGTTGTAGTTGACATGTGCATATGTGTTGATTATGTGTATGTGAGTGTGCAGAAACAGTAGCCAGAGTGAATCTGTAGATGTGTTATGTGTTTGCTTCAGCTTGCTATTTGCCAATGTATGTACATGGATGATTGTTGTGTTGGTCTCTTTGAGGACACTGATGTGTGGTAAAAATATTGGCTTCACATGAGTAGTAACCTCCACCTAGCCTTGGCTTGTGTGAGTTGTGTGTGGGCGTGAGTGGCAAGTTACCCTTTGTAGTCAGTAGTGGTCACTGATTGGTCAACAATGCCCTTGTATGATGCATTGGGATGGAAGTGGTGCTTGCTTCTGATGTTTATTCATGATGCAGGAACATTGGCTATCATCACATTGCTTAGGGTGTTATTGGCACCTCAAGTGAATGTGCAGGGATGTGTGTAGCTATGCCACCTGTGCTCAGACTAGTCCAGACACGCATCCCCACACTTGCCAGTACACTACACATGCGTGGATATTCCTGGCATTCTGACTTTGAATAGCCAAGATGTTGGGGCACCAGGGAAGTGGACTCATTGTGATGACATCTACAGTTGTGCGGAAGACAACAGTCTGCACTGTGCGCAAACTCACAAGTGACAGTGGAACAGTTCACACATTTCCATAAGTGTTGGTATTGTTAATTTCATGATACCTATCATCTGCTATGGCAAGGGTGGGACTTGTAGGTGTTCATGAGGGCTCACAATCAGAACTTTGTTCCCTGCCCTGGAGCTTGATGTACATATGTCTTTGTTGTGGGTATCCTTTACGGATTAATGGATATTTATACAGTGATAAATTACATATTGTGGGCAAGACAGATTTAATTCTGCACATGTTCACCATCCTCTCAAGATGTAGCAATTTACACTATCTTGTGGATAGCTATGTGGATTGTGTATGTGACCCACCGAATGTTCCCCCCACCCCCAGCGTAGCAACCAGTGCTGTCACATTCTATTACACATTTGGCTGTGCATTGGAGCCTCCAAAGCCTGTTTGAGTATCCTCTGTTCGTTGACTCATTAATCATCCAAGTTTTCTGCAGTACACTATCTGCATTTTTTAAATTCATTAGTCATTAGCTGCACATATATCAGCTTTTGTATTTTTGTGCCAACTTGCTGAGAATGACATGCAACAAAGTTGACAGTGTACATGTTCAGAATTACACTTGTGTGCAGCACATGCTATGGACCCATGTCCAGATTTGAATCACAATGATGCCTAGGCACTCATGTAGTTCTTGCCATACATTCCCTGATCTTCGCTGTCATGGTGGCCTCTGAGATGTCACCTGTCGATGTTGTTTTCAATGAGGCACAATGCTGCTGATCAAGGGTGGTGGGGGTTAGACTGTCCAATAATGAGTTTGCTCCATACAAGGCCCCTACCTCCAATACAGCCTCCCTGCACCTGCCATGCCCTGAAAGTCATGTTTGGGTGTGTGAGAAGACACTGCTACTTGCAAGGCACATGACACAGGGCGCAACAGAGTGTCTGCTCTGAAGTGTGGACCACATCATCAATTTGCCTCACAGCAGCACAGCGGACCAGATACTGTCACCACAGTGCTGTGGCCTAGTAATACTTGGGAAGTGATTCAGTCTCTTGTTGTGGTTGTTGGAGGCCACCCACAGTTTAGGCTGCATGCAACCCTGGTGCAACCACTCATCGACAAATGCCTGATTGCCCAGATTGCCAATCCAAGGCCTAGCCAGGCCACTTCCGGATTGGACTCAACGCACGTATGGCTCAGTGGAGTGTGTGTCTGGCCTGTTGCCTTTGTGCATCAGCACCCGTGTATTTCACCTGCATTTGAAGGACATAGAGTTGATGTTGCTCTTTGTTCTTTTTTCTCCTGGCCCTGGGCCTCCAACATCACCACTCTGGACATTCTTTAAGCTTGCCAGTAAACATTAATGCCACAGTGTGTGACTGCGTTTCATTAAAAGTGACAATTGGCTTAGAATATTTATGTTTTTTTGCAGCAGCTTGTACTCCAATAGTGCGTATGGATGCATTTTAGAGTGTAAAATAATAAATTTTTAAATTACACATTGCTGGGAGTGTCAACCCCCCCAAACACCAGATAACATATCTGTGTGTATGTAACCCCCACCCCCAACAACGCTTGGCTGTACGTTGCTGTGGGATTGGGCCACCAACACACAACTAATATCTAACTTGTGTGTGTGGATTTACAGCCCTACAGCCCTTCTTATTATGCCATGCTAGGGGTATTTGACCCACACAATCACCAAATTTGCCTATACATTCCATGGGGTTAACTCCCAAACCCCATCTTGCCTCCAGATTGATGGGGGGTTACCCCCAAACCCCATCTTGCCTCCAGATTGTTGGGGGGTTACTCCCCAAAAACCCCATCTTGTCTCAAGATTGTGGGGGGGGTTACCCCCCAAACCCCAACTTGTCTCAAGATTGTTGGGGGGTTAAAAACCCAAACCCCATATTATATCCAGATTGCTGGTAGTGTTAGCCATCCACCACCCAATGGGCATTAACTTGCTGGTAGTGTTAGCCATTCACCTCCCTATAGGGTAGAGAATGCTGGGAGTGTTAGCCATCCATCCCCCTATAGGGTAGAGAATGCTGTGAGTGTTAGCCATCCACCCCCCTATAGGGTAAACAATGCTGGGAGTGTTAGCCATCCACCCCCCTTTGGGCATTAGATTGTTGGGAGTGTTAGCCATCCACCCCCCTATGGGCATTAGATTACTGGGAGTGTTAGCCATCCACCCCCCTATGGGTATTATTTTGCTGGTAGTGTTAGCCATCCACCCCCCCTATAGGGTAGACAATGCTGGTAGTGTTAGCCATCCACCCCACTATGGGCATTAGATTGCTGGGAGTGTTAGCCATCCACCCCCCTATGGGCATTGGAGTGCTGGGAGTGTTAGCCATCCACCCCCCTATGGGCATTAGATTGCTGGTAGTGTTAGCCATCCACCCCCCTATGGGCATTAGATTGCTGGTAGTGGTAGCCATCCATCCCCCTATAGGGTAGACAATGATGGTAGCGTTAGCCATCCACCCCCCTATGGGCATTAGATTGCTGGGAGTGTTAGCCATCCACCCCTCTATGGGCATTGGAGTGTTGGGAGTGTTAGCCATCCACCCCCCTATGGGCATTAGATTGCTGGGAGTGTTAGCCATCCATCCCCCTATAGGGTAGACAATGCTTGTAGAGTTAGCCATCCACCCCCCTATGGGCATTATATTGCTGGGAGTGTTAGCCATCCACCCCCCTATGGGCATTGGAGTGCTGGGAGAGCTAGCCATCCACCCCCCTATGGGCATTAGATTGCTGGTAGTGTTAGCCATCCACCCCCCTATGGGAATTAGATTGCTGGTAGTGTTAGCCATCCACCCCCCTATAGGGTAGACAATGCTGGTAGTGTTTGCCATCCACCCCCCTATGGGCATTAGATTGCTGTGAGTGTTAACTATCCACCCCCCTATGGGCAGTAGATTGTTGTGAGTGTGTGCCATCCATCCCCCTATGGTCATTAGATTGCTGTGAGTGTGTGCCATCCATCCCCCTATGGGCATTAGCTTGCTGGTAGTGTTAGACATCCACCCCCCTATCGGGTAGAAAATGCTGGTAGTGTTAGCCATTCACCCCCCTATTGGCATTAGATTGCTGGGAGTGTTAGCCATCCACCCCATATGGGCATTAGATTTCTGGGAGTATTAGCCATCCACCCCCCTATGGGCATTAGATTGCTGGGAGTCTTAGCCATCCACCTCCCTATGGGCATTAGATTGCTGGGAGTATTAGCCATCCACCCCCTATAGGGTGGAGCACGCTGCAAGTATTCCCCCACCACAATGGTGACTGTGGTTTCTCACAAGCTGTGTGTAATGTTGCCTTTCGCGGGGTAGTGGCGTTTTTGTATGTGGTAGGTGTCTGACTTACCGTCTGTGACGAACGCGTCTGTTGGGATTGTGGTATTGGCCGTACACATAGAGTATGGGTATGACATGAGTGATAGGATACATGGCTGCACCGTCTCGTTCGCAGGGATCGTGTTGTGGCACGCTTTGGAGCTGAAATACTCCTCTTCCGGATGCTCTGACATCTGGGTAGTAGCCAAAGATTCGGCGCATGGGAAGTACGCATCGCACTTGGGCGTTCGAAATCGGGCAGGGAATATGCCTCCTGACGACTCCATTCAGCGTTTATGGAGGCTTCTCGTTGGGAAAATGGAGACAGAGTTGTTCGGTAAGTAAGGGATTTTGAGCATCGTACTTCAACGTTTGGAAGACGCAGCTTCCAGTACGAGTCGGTCGGAGGCTCCAGCTCCGGACGGCTCTGGGAAAGCCTTCCTTACGGGATCGGAATCGACCTCTTAGGGGCATATTCACAAGGACTTATCGCCGAGTTATCGCCACCTTAACGCATCAAAAGTGGAGATAGATTTAACGCCCCATTCACAAGCAGGTGCAAACTGCAGACATCGCCAGTATTCCCACGATAACTGCCCCAAAATTTATCTCCACGGGTGACACCACCAACTAACCCTAATGAGATGCAGAGTCGGCGTTCCCGTGCAAAAACTCACGAAAACACCACAACACCACTTTCACAACGAACTGCCAGATCTGCGATGCGAACCAAAAACAGGCGATAAGCCACGGTAGCAGCAGGGAATTAACACCTGCCTTTTGCTGGTGTTAAGCAGGACGACTACCTGCAGCATGAAAGGGAGCCCAGCCAAGAGCCACATCTGAAGACCCACAGATGCCATGGAGCCAATGATCATGCAGCTCGGAGACCCATGAGGGCCACAACACCCACCGCCACAACCCCCAGGACCACCACCACCCCCAGGACCCGGACCACCACAGAGGCAGCGTACACAAAGACAGCGGACCCACCGTAAACGCACCAGCTGCACAGACCTAACGCCAGAGGAGGACATTGCCCACTACAGGCCCAAAAGTACAACCATCCCCCGCATCCTCACCCACAGCGCCCATCTGCTGACGGCACCAACACAGCGGACAACCAACATCCCTCCGCAGACAAAGCTGCCGGCTGTGCTGCACATGTTGGCCTCTGGTACCTTAAAACCCACAACTGCCAGAGTCGGAGGAGTCTCACAGCCAGCCCTATCCATGTTCATCACACCTGTCCTGGATGCCATCATTAGCCTGGTACCCCAGCACCTCCACTTCACCCACACTGCGCAGGAGCAGCTGGAGACCAAGCAAGGCTTCTACGCCATAGCTGGATTCCCTCTCGTGTTGGGGGCAATCGACTGCACACATGTACCCCTCGTGCCCCCTGCCGACACTGCACACAACTACTGCAACAGAAAGCACATGCATTCCATCAATGTGCAGGCAATAGTGGACCACCGGGGACTCCTCAACAATGTTGTGGCCAACTCCCCAGGCAGTGTGCATGATTCATACATCTCCCGACAGTCCATCATCAACCAGCGCTCCCAGGATGGCACCTATGGAAATGCATTGCTCGTTGGTAAGTACCAAATGAACACACCACACTCCTCCACTCCACAGTCATGAAACTCACGACACTGGCAATGGGCACGCAGCAAAACTACATGCAACATGCCACACAACATGCCAACCGACCAGACACGACAACACGATTCCATTGGGAACCTGGGCTTGCCATGCACACAACCCAGCCACGGCATGGTACCACAGCCACACAATAGCAGAATGCGAGGAGAGGCTTGGAGCAGGCATGTGCGAGAGCGTAAAGTGACTAATGAATGAGAACCTACCCAATGCCAGGTGTGGCGTGGATGTGCCGGACAGACTTCAGTGTGCAAACCATGGAAATGGCCACGTGGACATTAACTGCTGGTGCATGGAGTGTAGTGGCCAGTGGACGCTATCATGCCCCCACAGGCTGTGGGGCAGAGCGCGGAAATGTCGCTCATTGCGTCCCCCCTGTATGCGCGGGCGGAGTGGGTTGGCCCTGCGTACGCCAGGCCTGCGTAGGGGTGTGAATGAAAAGCCCGTCGCACTGGGTGTGGTTCTCATTCGGAATGGCCAACATGTCTGCCAGGGCGGCGCCTCTCAGCCCGCCACGAGGCCGGCGCCGTGCGCGGCGGGGCCTGCGTCCCTGTGCGCCTGCTGCACCCCGGGCCGTTGGTCCCCAAACCCATCATGCCTGCCCCAGCGCACCAAGGAGGCTCCGCTCACCTGCCGACACCGGCATGTGTCAAAGAGGGCCCACCACGTGCCGGTGCAAGCTCCAAGCCCCAGTCCCGCGACCTTTGCAGCCTCCGCAGACCATCGCTGGCCTCCACGACGCTGGCCCACAGTACTCCTTTTTCATTGACATACTCCACCGGCGTACTCTTCGGCCCAGTTGTTGGCACATGTTGTACTGAGTCGTGAGTTTTGAATGGCAGTGACCCCAAGTCTGTAGCAGCGTCCACATCACTATACTCCCTCCGATCAGTGAAGCCAAAGTCTGCATCGCAAGCCGGCGACATGTGGTGCCACTAACCCTGTTCAACACAAGCCGGCGACACGTGGTGCCACTAACCCTGTTTAACGCAAGCCGGCGACACGTGGTGCCACTAACTCTGTTCAACGCAAGCCGGCGACACGTGGTGCCACTAACCCTGTTCAACGCAAGCCGGCGACACGTGGTGCCACTAACCCTGTTCAACGACAGCCGGCGACACTTGGATGAGGGCTCAGGCCTACACTGCGGTCCAGTAGGTCCCACATGTGGAACTGTGTCCTGAGTTTAGAATGGCAGTGACCAAATGTTAATTGCCGCGTATATATCACTGAACTTCCTTCGATCAGTGTCCCAAACTCTGCATCGCAGGCACACGACACGTGTCTGTGGGCCCGTGCTGACCGCTGCCCCCAGCCTACACTGCGGTCCAGTAGGTCCCACATCCAGCACTTAGTCATGATTCATGAATGGCAGAGTCCATACCAGTGAACGCACGGAGAGGAGTAAGAGGAAGATGCAGTTCAGTCCGGATGAAAGCCGGATCCTCGTCACGGAGGTGACCGAACAGTAGCAACAACTGACCTGGTGCCACTATCTCTGTGCGCAATGAGTCATTGGCACTTTCTGGTTGGACTTTGGTGGCATCTGAGTCCATGGCCTGGGGGTTGTCTGCATCATCATCTGGCTGGGACGGACTTGTGTTCGACATGTGTCTGTTCCATTCATCTCCACCATGGTGACTGTTTCTGCGTGGTTCTGCCCTCTGCATCATGCCCTGGGGGTACACCTTCCACTGTCCACCGAGACACTCCGCGACAACCCCCTTTGTCATCTACGAGAACCTGCTCTGCTCTCGTGACCCTGCCCCAGTGCACCGCAAGTCAGCGGCCCGTGGGGGTAGGCCCGTGCAGGACGCTGTGCATCCGGGGCCACTAACTCTGTGCAGCTCAAGTCATGGTGCCTTTATGGTTGAATGGTTGTGTCCTTAACGATGTACACTGTTGTTGTTTTTTGACTGCACCAGGCACTCCATGACGGCTGGTGTACACACACCCCACACACATCCAACACAGGTGTCCCTCGACATGTGAGCCTGCTAATAAACATGGCCGGGCGCACGTGCCCGTAGCCATTCACACCATCTAAGCAAGTGTGTCCGTGTGGTCATTATGTCAGCAAGATGGGCCCGAGCCCTGCAACATCACAGTTTGCTGTCTTCAGCGGACGATACCATGTCATCTCAGCAGTGGCCAAGACCTTGGACATGTAGCTTACCCGCCCCCCCCTGCATGCACAAGCGGCGTGTGCTGGGCCAGCGTACGTCAAGCCAGCGCCGGGGTGTGCTGATTCGGCGGGGGATCAGGGCGTGGCTCTGGTCTGGCCTTGAGCAGGAAGTGCGGTAAGCGTGTCTCTGTGTTGGAGTGTTGTCGCCACCAGGGCCACAGTAGTCGATGTTGCAATGTAGCATGCACCCGGAGGGCAGGCCCGCACGTACAGAGAAATGTAGGAGCGCAAGACCGCTCGGGGTCTTGGCTCATGCATGCCAAGTGTTATGTGTATCAGTCCTGTGGCTGCATAAGTCAGATGCCTAGCTTCAATCGCAGCGCGATCACAGCCAGCCATGGACTGTACACCTGTATCCGCCCTGTCCGGACCATTGGCCTACACTCACGTGGCTGCACACCCTCAACGGCCAGCTTCACGGTGTTGTTGGCATGCCTCTGGACATGCGCAGACAGGCATGACAATGGTGTGCCGTAGGAGTGCACGTGATACAACTGTGCAGCGCACACAAGTGTGGGGGCTCGTGGGAGGGAGGAGCAGCTGTGAGGCAACGTAACACACAGTGAGGCCGCTCATGTGCCATGTGCTCGGCATATCATCCATGATTCCCTGGGTCGCAGACATCCCACCCCACCCACGACAGGCCTCTGTACATCTCCTGTATGCAAGCAGATGGTAAAGTTACTGTAGGGATGAAAGGTCCTTTGTCTGAACTATCAGGCGGTAGCACATCTGCAGCTCCGAGCTGGGACTTGCATGTGCCCAGCACCCCCTGACAGATACAATAGCATTTGCTGGTGACTCCCACACTACGCACTGCCCGATGTGAGACCAACGTGTACACATCCCACACACAGAAGTCCTTGGTCGTAGTTAGTGTGCGTGAAATGGCCTTCACACGTACTCCCACCCCACCCCACCCCAGGCCTGCACCCATTGCACACAGACACTGCTCATTGATCCGAGCTGTGCCATTTCATCCACAGGACTGGCGCGGGTCAGCACAGTGCCGCTTCAAGCAGAGCCACTGATGCAATGGCAGATCATCCCGGACACATGCACAACTCCAGTCACGTGGACCGTACCGTGCACGTCTGCTGCATGTACTGGGGGCACTGCCATTGGCAGTGCTGCAGATCAGTTACCGGCTAAGCTTCCGCCTTGCCAACGTCACATGTGTTCAGCCTGTGTTGCATTGTCGCTCGTGCATATTCGAGTGGACCATGGATGTCTGCCTCTCCAACGTAACGGTAGCTGACCTGGATTTCGACGTGTGTGTGCGCCCCCTGTTGGCCCACGACCAGGAGTGTCACCGTGATGCCCGTTTATGGCATGCCTGGATGATTGGCATGCATGCTGGCAACTGGACCTGGGAGATTGCAGGAGTCGTCGTGTGCAGTGACCACATTGAGCCGCTCCCCTATTTGGCTTTATTGCCAATTGGGGCCAGGGGCTGGAGTCAGCACATCTGTCCGGGACAGCTGATGGGTTACGTCGCCGACATGTTAGATGTAGTGGACAACGAGCTCATGTTGGAAATGTTGGCCTACGCTGCTGCACTTGCGTTCATGGACGAGTGACAACGTACCTGCAGCCACAACTGAATGTGACCCATTGCACGTGTCCCGGCACCTGGTTGCATGTTGGGGATCTGGTCACATGTCCCAAGACGACAGTGGACATGGCTGCATAGGCCTGGACTTCGGATACATGCGAGGACAATCAACGTGCATTGGCACTGACTTGTGTGGGTGATGGACTCCCCGGGGGTGGACATGGGCGCTTTCCAACATTCCTCATTCAGACATGCTGCTGCATTGGTCTGCATGTTGTGGCACTTCTCTTGACCGTACTGACATGCAATTGTTGATGAAGTTTCCGCACCTTCACTTGTCTCCAACTGTGATGAGTGTTGATATGTATGCACATGTATGTGTCACGGCCTATCTGGGTCCCTGCCATACATGCATTGCTACCCCATCAGGGCTGTGGGTTGGTACTTGTGCATTATCATGTCCCTGTTTCGTGCTTTGCTAGATGCGTATGGCCATTTACCGGCCACAGGCGGGTGCACTTGTGTCCTGTGTTTGGTTGTGCAAATGTTGCTGTTTGTACCACATTGTGTTCGATGTTGGGGTGCTCTGCTTCCTATGTGTGTGTGCTGCATTGTGTGTGAGATAGCCCTTCAGCTCTGATTTGGCTCACCCTTCTCCCTTTCAGGCAGTGTGGTTTTCACTTTTGTGCTTGTTCAGTGGTGTGATATTGCCGACTTGTGTGACTTGTGCTCTTGGTTGGTGTTGTTACTCTTGGGCATGGTTTGTCTGCAGTTGTGCTGTGCTTAATTGTGCATGTGTGCCATTGTGCCCATCTCCACCCGTCCCCCCAGTCCCTGGTCATTCCTCTCCCTGTTGCTGTTGTGTCTGTTGATTTTGAGCAGTTTCCGGTCCCCGACTCCTGCCACCATCTCCAGACTGATGTGGTGGACACCATTTCCCCATGTCATCCAGCTCCTGGTGTGGCGCTGGACTCCCACCTCCGGTGTGCATTGCTGCCTTCTGGTTGTTGGCGTGTTTCTGCTTGTTTTTGCGTTTCGCATCATTCCAGCTGTTCTGGTTTTCTTCCATTGTCCTCTTCCGCTCTCCGGCTGCATTCACCTTGTCCACGATGTACTGCCATGTACAATGTTTTGTTGCCAATGGGGCTTGTGGGGTTGTGTACTAGCTTTGGCTGCCTCCATTGTGCTTCGCTGTTGTTTTCTATTTGGTTTGTCATCCTTTTTCCTGCTTTTGTTGTGCTTATTCCCACCTGCCGTGTGTGTGTCGCGGGCCTGGCGCTGCTTATCGCTACTTTCCTCATCGCGAATGGGCTCATCGCACGTTTTTTTGTGTTGGGGTTTGTGTTTTTATCTCTGTCGCGGTGGTTGTATCGCGGACATTGGCCGCGTTTTCGGCAAACTATCGCAGGGTACCACCGTGTTGTGAATTCCATGTTAACACGGGGTTATTTTCCCGCGATAGACTGCGATGTGTAAAGTTGCGTTAACATTTTTTGGAGATGTTTAGCGCACGTTCTTGTGAATATACCCCTTAGTCATTTACACTGTGAATACGGTTCCAACAACACCTTTATAATGGTTAGAAATAAGAATCCTAAGCCCAAGTGTGCATATCGACATTAGGTTGAATCACAGTGACAAGGTGGCCACCACTTTGTCTCACATTTGTCTCCATAAGAAAATAAAAAACGGACACCAGTCTGGTTAAACTCTAATCCCAGCTCTAGTGTTTAGACGCAAGCCAGGCCCTACACCGGCAACACCTGTCTCTTGCTAATCCAACAGCAACAGGTTAAATATTGCAAACTGACCCATGCGCTGACACTTCCGAGTCGAAAAGAACAATGATGGACAAAATGCAGAACATACATTCACCCCAGTACAGAGATCTGGGCCTAAATCCATCGTTTTTTTGCTCACCATGCCATTCCAGTTTGGACCCAGCCATATGCAACACAGTCTTGACCCTGCGCCCCATGGGAACTGTCCAGCCCAAACTGCCAGGCCAGGTCCTCCCTGGACTGGAAACAGGCATCCTAGGACCGGTTTCGGGCTTTCAGTCCTCATCAGCCAGGATAGCTTGACTCCAGTGGCATGGAGAGCACGGGACCCACGTCTGGGCATACCCGTCCCACTCGGGGTGACAAATGCAAAAAGAACAATGATGGACAGAATGCAGAACAATGTCATACATTCACCCCAGTACAGAGATCTGGGCCTAAATCCATCGTTTTTTGCTCACCATGCCATTCCAGTTTGGACCCAGCCATATGCAAATCAGTCTTGACCCTGCGCCCAATGGGAACAGTCCAGCCCAAACTGCCAGATCAGGTCCTCCCTGGACTGGAAACAAGCATCCTAGGACCGGTTTCGGGCTTTCAGCCCTCATCAGCCAGGATAGCTTGACTCCAGTGGCATGGAGAGCACGGGACCCACGTCTGAGCATACCCGTCCCACTCGGGGTGACAAATGCAAAAAGAACAATGATGGACAGAATGCAGAACAATGTCATACCTTCACCCCAGTACAGAGATCTGGGCCTAAATCCATCGTTTTTTTGCTCACCATGCCATTCCAGTTTGGACCCAGCCATATGCAAATCAGTCTTGACCCTGCGCCCAACGGGAACATTCCAGCCCAAACTGCCAGGCCAGGTCCTCCCTGGACTGGAAACAAGCATCCTAGGACCGGTTTCGGGCTTTCAGCCCTCATCAGCCAGGATAGCTTGACTCCAGTGGCATGGAGAGCACGGGACCCACGTCTGGGCATACCCGTCCCACTCGGGGTGACAAATGCAAAAAGAACAATGATGGACAGAATGCAGAACAATGTCACACATTCATCCCAGTACAGAGATCTGGGCCTAAATCCATCGTTTTTTTGCTCACCATGCCTCTCCAGTTTGGACCCAGCCATATGCAAATCAATCTTGACCCTGCGCCCAATGGGAACAGTCCAGTCCAAACTGCCAGGCCAGGTCCTCCCTGGACTGGAAACAAGCATCCTAGGACCGGTTTCGGGCTTTCAGCCCTCATCACCCAGGATAGCTTGAATCCAGTGGCATGGAGAGCACGGGACCCACGTCTGGGCATACCCATCCCACTCGGGATGACAAATGCAAAAAGAACAATGATGGACAGAATGCAGAACAATGTCATACATTCACCCCAGTACAGAGATCTGGGCCTAAATCCATTGTTTTTTTGCTCACCGTGCCATTCCAGTTTGGACCCAGCCATATGCAAATCAGTCTTGACCCTGCGCCCAATGGGAACAGTCCAGCCCAAACTGCCAGATCAGGTCCTCCCTGGACTGGAAACAAGCATCCTAGTACCGGTTTCGGGCTTTCAGCCCTCATCAGCCAGGATAGCTTGACTCCAGTGGCATGGAGAGCACGGGACCCACGTCTGAGCATACCCGTCCCACTCGGGGTGACAAATGCAAAAAGAACAATGATGGACAGAATGCAGAACAATGTCATACATTCACCCCAGTACAGAGATCTGGGCCTAAATCCATCGTTTTTTTGCTCACCATGCCATTCCAGTTTGGACCCAGCCATATGCAAATCAGTCTTGACCCTGCGCCCAACGGGAACATTCCAGCCCAAACTGCCAGGCCAGGTCCTCCCTGGACTGGAAACAAGCATCCTAGGACCGGTTTCGGGCTTTCAGCCCTCATCAGCCAGGATAGCTTGACTCCAGTGGCATGGAGAGCACGGGACCCACGTCTGGGCATCACTTTGCCACTGGATTCAAGCTAGCCTGGCTGATGAGGGCTGTTAGCCCGAAACCGGTCCCAGGATGCTTGTTTCCGGTACAGGGAAGACATGGCTTGGCAGTTCGGGCTGGACTGTTCCCATGAGGCACAGGGTCAAGCCTGATTTGCATATAGCTGTGTCTGAACTGGGGTGGCGAAGTGAGCTAAAGAACGATGATGGATTCAACCCAGATCTGTGACTGGGAGTGAGTGTCTGAAAAGTTTCAGCGCTCTGTCCATCATCTCCTTGTGTTTGACACTTCCGAGTCGGCACATGAAGGTAGGTAGTCCAGAGAGCTGGCCCTGACCAAACTGTAAGTACAGCATAGCAGAACCCGCATCCAAGAACGGAACTCTTTATCTATTCGGATGGTTCACTGACAGAATATCGATGTAAAAAATATTGAAGTAAAAAGTATCAATGAAAAAATATAGAATGCAAAAATATCGACTCCCTATACTTTAACAAGTAAGTACAAAGATATCGGAATAATATACCGATGTAAAAAATATAGTTGTACAAAATCTCAATTTTTATATATATATAAAATAAAATAATAAATATTCTCAGGGGCAGATTTACAAGCCCCTTGCGCCACTTTTGCGCCGCCGTTGCGTCACTTTTGTGACGCAGCGGCGACGTAAACCATGCGCCACGTTGCGCATTATTTACAACGTGACGCATCTAGGGAGATGCGTCACGTTGTAAAGCCCTGCGCCACATGAAACCTGCGTCAGGTTTCATGTGGGCGTTCCTCCGCAGGGTGGGCGTTCCGTCGAAGGAAAGCCTCGTAAAAGTGACGCAGTGAAATCTACAAGATTTCACTGAGTCACTTTTCCGACGCCGCTGCGACGATCCTTACGCCTGCTTCAAGCAGGCGTAAGGAGTGGCGCACCACGTTAGGTATGGGCGGCCCACGAGCATTGCTGGAGTTGCGTCGTGCTTGCGACACGACTCCAGCAATGCGCCGCCCTGCGCCACATGATGCGACACGCATCGGCCTTTCCTTGCGCCACGGTGCGCCGCATTGTAAATGCGGCGCATCCGTGGTGGCGCAAGGAGAGAATTGCGTGTCGCAACTATTCTGGCGCATCCCTGCTGATTTGCAGGGATGCGCCAGAAGTTGTAAATCTGCCCCTCAATATGTTAAATAATAAAATTAATATAAAAAAATAAAGTAGATTTAATAAAAATGCTAACAAATATAACAAATAAACTAAATTAAAAAAAGTTAAACACATATACATAATTAATATATATTTACTTTAAAACAATTAATAAACTATTAATTTATATTTATTTTATAATTTTAAAATTATATAAAAAATTTGAGTTGCTATGATTTAGAATTGAATGATGTCCTTTGTATGTATTCACGAACAAAACCGTTTTTTTCAAATGTTTTATTAAGAATGTGAAACAAGACTGGTATGAAAGGAATCATGTAAATCAATGTGGATTAATGCTTTACAATTAAGAGACCTGGTATTTAAATCAAATTATACCAAAAAGCGAAAAAAAGTGTGATCATGTTCCGAAATATTTCTTCTATGTTAATTGTGACGTCACTGTTACAAAATGGTGACCGGGAAGAACTTAGACAATTTGACAAAGGCCATTTTGTGGCTGAAACGCGTTGTTGTTTTGTGATTAAAATTACCCGAATTGGAGTTGGGGTGCCGCCTCATCTCTATTGGAGTTGATTTGCTGACTTTCATGGCTGTCTGCCGCCACGGCTGGCACCAGCGCTCAAAGGCAGGCGAGCGGCGTTTACTGGCAGTACTTGGTGTGCAAATCTATATACGCCGTCCCATCTGTTCCAGAAAGAAGAACTCTTCATGATTGCGAAGTTGGAGGAGGTGCTGGACGTAGGAGACACGCGGTGAGTGAGCTGTGTTGCCATTTTCCCCCCGGGAGGTAGCAGAATTATACGGGTCGGAGGGCTCGGAAACTCCTGTTGCAACTTCCGTGGTGTGCACACTTCTCCCCCGCTGTTTCTGCTCTTAGTGCACCCCCAACACATGACAGCTAAATTCCTGGAGCAGCGCCACCCGAAAACAAGTATTTGGTTGCCGGGTCACTTACAAGTATCGGAGAAAATAATCACCTGCTGAGTTATTTATTTCTGCATGGGAACATGAGCACATTGGGCGACTAGCTGTTGCGCTATCCCTCTTTGATGAAAACACGGATGTATATGACACTGCCGCAGTGTCGGGAACTACACTTGGGGTATTGGAACCCACATTAAAACAGAATCTGGACAAACTTGAAAAACTATGCAAACGTGAATTAAATAAGTGGTGGGAGGTGACATCACTCACCAACTATGTTGAAGTGGGTCGGGTGCCCCGCGGCTTAAGGATCTCCATAATCCCCACCTACGAGAACCCGAATCCGGAATTGCTGAAAGAGTGGGCAACGTATATGGCGAAGACATGCAAGGGCATGTTAGAAATGCTAATTAAATACGCAAAAATAGATCTGGACAAAACGAGACAAGAATTAATAACATTGCGTGTGGAGTTGGACAAATATAAAGACGATAAAGTACTAATTGATCTCCTGAAAGCATTGGAGGGGCGCCAAAAAAATTACGAGGACTCCATCAAAGTGAAGAAACATCGCAAATTCCTCCGCGATAAGAAAGATTATGCGGAAGGGAGAATACTAACTTATGCCAAACGATTCGACTGGGCTCAACGTGATCGTCAATTTCTACAAACTCCCAGACAGGACACAGTATCCACAGGCTCTAGTTCCGATTTGAGCTCAGATACAGAAAAGCAACCTCCAACTGCCCGTTTTGGGGTGCGCCCCCTAACTTTTTTACACGAAGTCCAAATGTTAAAGAAGCAAAAAGAATTAGCAACACAGAAGGCGAGTACAAACGAGGAAGGAATAGGAAGAGGCCGAGGAAGGCCAAGAAGAAAGGCCGCAAACAAAAAGAAAAACTAAGACTAACAAGAAGAGGAGGTAGATCAAAATTTTGGCGAAAGAACAAACCAGAACCCACCAACATGGATAATTCGATCATAAATGTATCCAAACGCATTTTAACATCTAGTGAAGAATCCATGCTTAAACTTGGACTATCCTTTTGTCCAACCACAGATTGGAATTATGTTGATAACCGCATTGATCTATTCTTATTTGTCCAGAAGTTGAAACTGATGAAACTACATGCAACCTCAAAGGAAAAGGAGCGCAAAGGTATGATGCACTTAAACTTGGAATCTATGCAACAACCTGCAACTATGAATTTTTCTGTAGAGGAAGCAGAATCCATTCTGGCCATACATGAACTGGAAACTGGTGGCAGCAGTCTAGTTGATGGTGAGTCAGGTTCGACTCTAAGAAATTTGGGCTTCATTGTGGACAAACTATCCAAAAGTGGTCTTAAAATCAAGTCTAGGTATAATCCCAATGTAGCATATGATAACATTGAAGCCTTTCACCAAGCAATGATTCTGGAATTGGTTAAATTAAGGGAGGATCGCTCCTACTGTATACGAGACAATCTTACCAAAGACCAAAGGGATGCGATCAAAGGCATAATGGAAGATCCCACGATTATCATAAAGCCCTCTGATAAAGGGGGGAACATTGTTGTGTGTGATATTGAGAGCTATAGAATGGAAGCACATCGTCAGTTAGCCGACCAAAGTTGTTATGAAATCGTGGATTGGAAAATGTATGACGAAACTGTCAATCTTTATTGTAACTTGCTTGACAATTGGTGGAAACAGGGTCTCCTGGATGATGACGAACGGAGATTTTTGAGAAATAACAATCCTAAAGTACCCTGTATCTACTTTCTACCAAAAGTGCATAAACATTCAACTAGACCACCAGGGAGGCCTATTGTGTCTTCGAATGGGGGTCTACTAGAAAATACATTGATATTTTTAGATCATTTCCTTGCCCCATATGTCACAGACTTGAGATCTTACTGTAGAGACAGTTCTGATTTTATGAAACGTATTCATGATATTAAATGGGAGCGGGGGTACTTGATGATTTCCTTAGATGTATGCTCGTTATATACGTGCATAGACCAAGAAAGAGGAGTAGATGCATGTATGCATTATTTGAAAAGAGAATGCATTGAAAAATTTGAACATATAATGATGTTGAAAGAAATGATGTTGTTTTGCCTTCGAGAAAATATTTTTCTATTTGAGAAAACTCTGTATAGGCAAAGGTCCGGTTCAGCAATGGGTACTTGCTTCGCCCCCAGCCTAGCGAATTTATTCCTGGGCTGGTGGGAGGAGCAAGTGGTGTGGAGTGAACCTAAAAAACGATATACTGAGCATGTGCCACTCTGGCTGCGATATATAGATGATCTCTTCATCATCTGGGATGGTGGAAGAGATCGTGCTATAGAATTTATTGACACACTAGCCAAGAACAATCTCAATTTGAAGTTCACTCACACCATCAGTGACATAACCTGTGAGTTTCTTGACATACGAATTCTGGTCAAAGATGACAAACTGACAACTACTTTATTCTGTAAGGCGACCGCTGGCAACACTACAGTGCATGCCCGTAGCCATCATCCAACCTCTTTGTTAAATAGCAACCCCTATGGGGAACTATTACGTGCACGAAGAAATTGTAGCACAGATGAAGCGTATACCAATGAGGCCACCAACATGAAACAACGCTTCAAAGAACGTGGCTATTCCGAAAAAGTTCTTACTCAGGCACATACAAAATTGTCCATAGTTACACACACGGATGCACTCTTTGCCCCCCAAAAGTCAAAAACCAAACAGGACAATACAGAAAGTCTACGTATGATAACAACATATAGTGTCAGATCCAACAAATTTAGGTCCCTAATGAATAAACATTGGGGCCTTGTAAAATCAGATACCACAATAGGCAAAATGGTTGGTAATTCTCCTGCGGTCACCTATCGAAGGCCCAAATCCTTAAAGGATAAATTGGTTCATAGCTATCAGAATGTGGAACCAAATACAACATGGTTACAACCAAGACAGGGATTTCATAAGTGCAATGCCTGTAAGGCCTGCAAATTTATCACAAGTTGCGACACCTATAAGATGTACAATGGCAAGGTCAAATGTATCAACAAGTTCATTACTTGCACTATTGAATATGTAGTGTATTTGTTGGTATGCCCGTGTGGACTGCGCTACACGAGCAGTACCAAATTAGCTCTTAAAAAGCGCATTTTAGAGCATCAGAGAGCGATTACTAATGTGGATTTCAACTATCCGGTCGCCAGACATTTCTACGATGCACACAAAAGTGATAGGAAACTCCCTAGTTTCTGTGGCATTGATAGAGTGTACAAACACATCCAAGGGGGAGACCGTGAAAAAGAGTTACGGATTCTGGAATCGAAGTATATAATAGATCTCAATACCAGAACCCCCTATGGATTAAACAAAGAAGAAGAATTATGCACCCATATAGGTGCATGAATACAAATTGTGCTCATGGTCCTGTGTTTTTCTATTTTCGATTAATGTCCTTGAATGATAAGTTCTTTAATTCTTCTCATCTTAGAAGGCTTAATTTTAATGAACTGTATCTTTTTCTGGGTGTATGGTGGGGCAAGGGTTTCCTTGCCACTTTTCTACGATTTTATCCTAGGGTGCACTGTTCACTTTGGACTGTAATTATGTAGGATCAAAAGGCAACTATGCCTAACTATCCGCCATTTGGCGTGAAGTAATCTGAACCTATTTTTGTTGCATTATATATATAGTTTTTGTCCGCAACAGGCAATGTCGTGTAGGGACAATTAAATTCATGCACCATGGTTCCAGCATAAGATACGTTTATATGAGTATCTGGTGCCAAAATCTATGTAATAGTAATTTTTTCCTTCGTTTATCTACATGTCCTTTTGTATCTAAATAAGGCACTATTATATGAATTGTCACATCCCCTTGAAATACCCTCACACTTAAATCTAAGGGCATTTATCACTATCCACACGCATTCCTTCCTGAATCACCGGTATTTTTATTTAAAATATGAATTAGAAGAATATTTGGAATTTGATTGGAGTGGTTTTTGCAATAGGTCTCTCATATGTGATACAAGGGATATCTTTTAACCAATATTGTTGATCTAAACAAAATGAAATTGTACCATCTGGCAAATTGTGATAGAACTACTATAGTGTGTATTTGAGCACCAGGATGTTGAAAGGAACTTTGGGTAAAACATAATACCATGCATACTAATGTGCGAAATTGATGGCTTGGACAAAATGGATTTTACGCCACTTGGCATTAGTAACAGCATAAATAATGGCTTATGCTCAAGTGCTATGAAATTAATAAGTACTTCTGCAAAATGCTACATTTTAAATATGAATTGTTTCCAAATAATTATAAGGAAATCTTTTAGTACCAATTTTGAGTCATGCCTAAAAGAAAAGATAAATCCGACTTTAGTGCTTTTTTCAGTTTCTATGATTTAGAATTGAATGATGTCCTTTGTATGTATTCACGAACAAAACCGTTTTTTTCAAATGTTTTATTAAGAACATGAAACAAGACTGGTATGAAAGGAATCATGTAAATCAATGTGGATTAATGCTTTACAATTAAGAGACCTGGTATTTAAATCAAATTATACCAAAAAGCGAAAAAAAGTGTGATCATGTTCCGAAATATTTCTTCTATGTTCATTGTGACGTCACTGTTACAAAATAGTGACTGGGAAGAACTTAGACAACTTGACAAAGGCCATTTTGTGGCTGAAACGCGTTGTTGTTTTGTGATTAAAATTACCCGAATTGGAGTTGGTGTGCCGCCTCATCTCTATTGGAGTTGATTTGCTGACTTTCGTGGCTGTCTGCCGCCACGGCTGGCACCGGCGCTCAAAGGCAGGCGAGCGGCGTTTACTGGCAGTACTTGGTGTGCGAATATATATATATATATATATATATATATGTATAACATAAAATCTAATAAAAAATATTGTATTATAAATTAAAACATTAAACTATTTAAAAATCTTCAAACTTAAATTTCCCACTCCAGTCAGTGCAACAGTAGGGAAAGTGTTGGATAGCGTAAGTGTAAAAATGACTATTCCCACTCCAGTGAGTGCAATAGTAGGGAAAGTGTTGGATAGAGTAGGTGTAAAAATGACTATTCCCACTCCAGTGAGTGTAAAGGTAAGGAAAGTGTTGGATAGTGGAGGGGTAAAAATTACTATTCCCACTCCAGTGAGTGCAACAGTAGGGAGAGTGTTGGATAGCGGAGGGGTAAAAATTACTATTCCCACTCCAGTGAGTGTAACAGTAGGGAAAGTGTTGGATTGCGGAGGGGTAACAATTACAATTCTCATTCCAGTCAGTTCAAAATTAACAAAAAAAAAACATTAACAACAAAAATATTTAAAAAACAAAATAAATTAAAAAATATATAAATATGTTAAAAATTAAAATACAAATATATTTAATATTAAAATGTAAAAAAACCATATTATAATGGTAAATACATATCACAAATACCTACAAATATTAAATAAAATAAAATAAAAAAGAATCTTCAAACAAATAAATATTTTAATTAGAAATTATTTAGAAATAAAAACATTAATTATTACATATATGTACTTTTTATTTCCTACCCTATGACACCACACAATTTACAACCCACATCTAAATTTTTTTAAAAGTACTTCTTTAATTAACATAATTCATTACCAATTAAATAAATATTGTTAATTAAAAAACAAATTAAAACTCATAAAAATGTATTAACTTACCACACTTTACCCCTACAATCCTCACAACCCACAGCTAAAATTAAACTGTAAAAACATTAATTACACATTTAAAACTTATTTTCAATTAAAAAACTAATAGTATTTAACAACTAATTGTAAAGTAAGTAAAATTAATTTAATCCCCACACTGTTCCCCTATAAAAGTAAAACCCACACACAAAAAATATAAACAAATACCCTAATTAAATATCAATTAATTAATTAATATTAATGATCAACTAATTATTAATCAATTATACATAAATTACTTCTCACCCTTCACCCCTACAAACTCCACAACCCACACCTAAAATTATTTACCCAATTTCCATATTTAATTTTCAATTAATTAGTATTAATTAACAACTAATTATTACTTAATAAAACATAAATTACTTCCCACCCTTTACTCCATGAACCCCAAAACCCACACCTAAAATTAATTACACAATTTCCTTAATTAATTTTCAATCAATTAATTAATATAAATTAACAACTAATTATTAATGAATCAAACATTACTTCCCACCCTTAACCCCTATAAACCCCACAACCCACACCTACATTTTTTTACACAATTTCCATAATTAATTACCAATTAATTAACATTAACAACTAATTAATAATTAATTGCAAATAAATTACTTCCCACCCTTTACCCCTATAAATCCCACAACCCGTACTTAAAAGAAATTAAACAATTACCATAATTAATTACCAATTAATTACTATTAATTAACAACCAATTAATATTTAATTACAAACACATTACTTCCCACAAATAACACTATAAAATCCCAATTAAATAAATATTAAATAAAAAATTATAATTAATTTATAATAATTAAGGGGCCCATTACGATACCCGGCGTAAAAAAATCCGCCAGGCATGGAAGCGGCAAAAATCCGCCCGCACACACCGCCTGATCACCGACCACGCCATTATGAGTACACAAACCGAAAACCGCCATCGGCGGAAAAATCACACAAAATACCGCCCGCCATCGTCCGAGTCGGAGTCAAACCGCCCGCCACGGACGGAAACACGCACGACAACACAAAACCGCCCGCCCACACGGCCGACACACCGCACGTGAAATTACGATCGCACCACCATGAGCGCGGAAAAACAACAAATATACCGCCCGCCAGCGCAAACAACGCCGATGAGAATCGACACGGCAGAAGCCATGGCGCCAACGTACCTGAACAGAAACCATCCGCACACAAAACCAATAGCACACAACATGGCCAACAAGTCCACACAGCAAGGCACACACAAATACACAAGCACAGTACACATCCCGAAAACACCCCCCGGACAAACAAAAAATACAAAGGCCAGAACCCCAGACACAACACACCTGAAAACAACAGACCATGAGGACACACCCACATAGGTGAGTACAAAAGCAGCACTCCCACAGACCACAACCCCTTGCTACATTGCAAACCAGAGAGGAGAGGAGAGGACACAGTGACACAGCAAGGACAGCAGCACACCACAGAAACGCACACATCACAACCACCACCACCACCACCAAACACCGGCACCACAAACCCCCTGCACATTACACAACACACACCGCACCAGCACCACAAACACCATGGCACCACAAAGGATGCCCAAGTTCACGCCCATGGAGCTGACGGTCATGGTCGACGAGATCATCAAGGTGTACCCACAAATCTATGGGAACATGGTCCAGCACACACCACTAGCCACCAGAAACAGAATGTGGAACCGGATCGTAGACCAGGTCAATGCAGTCGGGACCCTGCCCAGAAACAGAGTCGAGATAAACAAACGTTGGAATGACGTAAAGAGCCTGGTCAAGAAGAAGGAGGGCAAAAACAGAGAGCTGGCTGCCGTCACTGGCGGAGGGAATCCTGCGCTCTTTAAGACCTTCAAAGCGTGGGAGGAGAAGGTGCGAGTTGTAATCCATCCGGAGATCCTCGCCGGATTAGCAGGGGAGTGGAGGCTGGTAAGTACAAACTAATGTATACCAGCACACCGCTATGTACTCACATGCGCAACTACCATGCCACAGCTCCCAGGGACAAACACCCCCATGTCCAGCACACAATACACAACACATCACACACACATGCAACAGACACTACCACACACAGCCCAAACCGAACAACTGTAAGATGCGTGGGGACATGTGTACACTAAGCCAGCCACGTAACCACCAACAGGTCCCCAAATATGCCAGAAGCGCCACAACGAGCACCCACCACACCCATGTGTCCGCCACAGCTGCACTAACCGACAAGTAACAGGTAAGTGGCAGGAACACAAAGTGCAGTGGGTGGGACGGTGGACAGCCCAAGTACAACACACACCAGGCCCCAGTCCCACAGCACAGCAAGGAGGAGCATCCCCCACACCCCACAGCCACGTGTCAGCCACCGCAGTGCACAACGACAGCCGAAAGGCAGACATCACGGTCCACAGCAATCGGTGTCAGTGGGTGTACAGCCACCCCCACGACCCACTACACCCCCCCACCCCCACAGACCTGCAACATGGAGCACCCCCCGCTTAGAGCCATGTGGCATCCAGTACAGTGCACGCACGAACAACTTGCAGGTGGGAAACTGGACAGGGCTGGATTACTGGAGGCATGAGGACCATAACACCACCAACACATGGGACATGTCACGTAGCAGACGAACACGCAGCACCGCCCACCGTCATGAACAAGTGAACAATGTGCACACGGACATGAACAACAGACTCACACCCCACATGACCCATCACAGACATAGCAACACCCAAGGAGCCACGTCTGCATGCACAAGCCACACTGAATATAGTCCCACACGGCATCCACTGTGCAACTCATCACACACAACCGAAACACCATTGAAGTCCTGTCCATGTAGCCCCCACTGCCTGTCAACCCCACACCCCACAACTACGCCTATGTAAGACAAACAACACTAGACGCAACAGAGCGGAACAACAGAAATGCACACGAACACCACTGAACCCATCAAACTCACAGACACACCATGCACATACAACATACCATCCATCCCATCCGTCAGCCCCAGTCTCATGAAAGGCATGTCATCCGCACAGCTGCCACACATACAGCAGTCACGCTAAGACACATGCCCATGACCAACCATGTGCCAGAAGTCAATTAAGCGCACGACACACTGTGAGCAACAACACACAACATGGGCCACACCCCCCGAGCACTGCAGTGATGCACATGGCACAGGGCAGCACGCACACCAAGGAGATGGGACAACTGCAATACGTTGGCTGGCACACAACTATCACTCACTCATAACGATGCGTCCAATGCCATGTCCAGTAACCACAACAGACAGCAAATATGCAGGGCATGTCAGGCATGCACACACCTCAGACCATGCACTGTCATGCTGCCACAACACATGTCACGTTCGGCACCCATGGCTCACAGCATGTACCCCAAAAGCATATCCCCTCCCAAATGCGAATCTGGGGCATGGCCCCCATGTTGCCATATGCGTTCCTAAGCGTTCCATTTGAACTCCAAAAGCAAAGTACAAACCAGACCCAGGATGGGCCAGGAGCCCGCATACACCAGAGTCACAATGAGTAGGGGCACAGCAACACACCCATCGGCATGGCCAATCCGTCCCATGCCACATGTGCACAGCACACAGTCCCATTGCCTAGCACACACAACTACAGATGCCACAGCCACACACTCGCCTCCGGGAAACCCATGTACGAGATTGCACGAACTGCCAATGTCAGACGACTAATACATACTTCGCCAGGTGCAACACAATAACAAATCTCATTCTCTCCACAGGTGACGAACTGCCGGATGCTGGGGATGGAGACAGCAGCCAGCACAGCCAGCCCACAAGCCCCCAACGAGGACACACGGATCTGGAGGATCTGTCCTCCTCTTCGGACACGGACCACCAAGCTGGCCCATCTGGCGTGGCAGGGCCCAGCCGCTCCCAGGACCCCTCCTACCCACCAACCCATCATCCAGGGATGCTGAACAGTCCCAGTCCCCTGCTGCCACTGTCGTTGCGGCCACACCCACGGTCATTGCGGCCACTACCACTGCCGCAACCGCCACCATCGCCGCACCGACCACCACCGCCTCCACCACCACCACGTCTTCGCTGGCACCAGCCCCAGCGCAGGTGGTGGCCCGGCCGACTGGATCCACCCTGGGAGCCACAGCGAGGACCGTGGTGTGCAATGTGGCTAGTGGGCAGGCCGGTGGCAGCAGGACTGGTAGGAGGAGCAGGGTCAGGGAAACGCCAGCCTCCCCTGGGAGCCATGCCCTGCCTCAAATGGCCAGAGTCCTTGGGGCCTATGAAGAGGCCCAAGGACAATGGGCCAGGTCTGCTACTGACACGCGGGAGGTGCTGGGGGTGCTGAGGTCCATGGACGCCCATATGGGCCAATTCGTGTCCCGTATGGACCAACTCGTGGACCTCATGGGCCAGCTGGTGGTGGCGGTGGGGTCACAGGCAAGGCCAGCAACACCACCTCCGCCACCACCTGCTAGGGCGCAGGGTCGGGCAGCAGTGTCCACTTCCCCTGCGTCCACAGCCAGTGAGCACACCTCACCCACCACCAGCAGGTCGCCACCACACACCCCCTCCCAAACGTGGAAGGGGCCGTCCGAAGAGGAAACAGATCTCCCGGGAGGACTTCGCACGCTCCAGTCGCAAGTGAGGCAGCCAGCCAGCCTTCCGCCAGCCTTCCTTGACCAGCCACTGCATTGACTTGCTCTACGATCCCACTCCACACAGCCAGCTGGATGGCATGTGTGTGTTGGACTATGGACATAGAACCAGTGGGTACACCCTGATCATCATGCAGCCATGACCGACAGCTCATTGTCACTGCACGCACCACTTTTGTCATCACCTTACACACAATCACATGTCACAGTTTGTAATAAATGCACCTTTTTCACTAACTGCTGTTTGTGCCCTGTGTTTTATTTGTACGGAATACAACGGCCACCTTGGGCGGAAAGGCACCTGATGCGTGGCATGGCAATGGAATCCGGAGGGCCTGTAGGGACCTAGGGGTGGGAGACAGAACAGGAGCACATTCAATGAGTGTGTCACACACCCATCACACAGTACATGTCAACAACTACAAGCAATGTACACACATCGCACAGAGCAATAGGGCACAATGCCACAGTCACCAACAGTGGCATACTACCCTGGCCATGGAGCGTTGACACACTGCACGCAGTGAACATACGGCCACCCTGACACAGCACACACACACCTGCACAGATACAGACACATCATCCGTCGTACATGGACACTCACCGTCAAGTGAAGTAGCGGGCGATGAGCTGCTGGCGCACATTCCCAGCTTCCTCCTCTCCGCTGTCCACCTCACTCGAGCTGTCCTGGTCTGCGGGCTGGGGCCCTGGTTGATCTCCGTCATCCACAATGAGGGGGATCTGCTTCCGAATGGCCAGATTGTGCAGCATGCAGCACGCCACCACTATCTGGCACACCTTCTGTGGGGAGTACGCCAGTGCACCCCGGTGCGGTCCAGGCACCTGAACCTGGACTTGAGGAGGCCAAAGGTACGCTCGACCACACGTCTGGTCCTCCCATGTGCCTCATTGTATCGATCGTCTGCTGGGGTGCGAGGATTCCTCAATGGACTGAGCAGCCATGCCCCATTCGGATACGCAGAGTCACCTGGGTGTGAGGGACACAGAGAACCGTTGCAATTCCAACTGGACAGGGGACAGCATCGCACAACCAGCACGCTACACCACTCCACATACTCACCGACAATACAGGCACGATCCTGTTGCAGATTGGCCATCAGTCGTGGCAAGATGCTGTTGCGCATTATGTGTGCGTCATGGGCCGAGCCTGGAAACTTGGCACACACGTGGGTGATCACCATGTCCGCAAGGCACACCACTTGCACATTCAGGAGTGCGTGTGCTTCCTGTTGCGGTACAGGTGCTCAGTGGCCTGTGGTGGAACAAGGCCAACATGAGTGCAGTCAATGGCTCCCACGACGTGTGGGATTCTGCCAAGGGCATAGAATGCACCCTTCACTGCCGCCAATTCACGAGCCCTGGGGAATCTGATGTACCTGTTCCGGTACAGCATCATGGCTGCCAGTACATCCCTCAGCACCTTGCTGAACATGGGCTGGGACATCCCTCCTCCACTGCCCACTGTGTGCTGGAATGACCCAGTGGCGAAGAAATGCATGGCGGCCATCACCTTAGCCGTGGGGGTGACAGCAGTCGGATACACCCTGCGGGGACGGAGATGGGGCTCTAACATGGCACACAGTCGATGCAGAGTTGGCCTGTCCAGCCGAAACTTCCTGATTACCTCTGTATCGTCCATGTCCGCCAGCAATTGGTATGGGCGGTCAATGTTCGGTCTCCGCATGGGTTAAATGGCAGAGGACACATGTCAAAGCAACACGGCACATAGCAATTTCACATACACATCACTGACATGACTGAGCAAGCACATGAGCCACAGCCCAGCTGTCAAGCTGGGACGGCACGGCCACAATACACTTACACAGGTCTCCCAACAATGGCAATGGCAAGTGAGACATAGCACTGCCATGTGCATGCACATGGGGATCTAGGCCCCAATGACTTGCGGGGCGTGCTGATGGGGACTGACTGCATATTCGTCAAGCGGCAACGCCACGGCAACATGAGTGTCTGCTGAGCATGGAACTGCTTCCGAGGCTGGATGAGTATGGCACACGACGACGACGATGTGGGCACGGGCTGAGCGGCCAATACAAGTGGGACCTGTGGCACGAGGGGATATGAGACAGTAGTAGGTGTCAGCACTGCACCCTATGTACAGCACTGTACGGATCACAGCTCCCGAAACATTGACTGGTGTCCACATTGACAGCCCCATGCCAAGACGGCTGTGTGCTTGCAGTCACACGTCACAGGTGAGAGGTTACATTGCACGTGCCAGGTGGCAGACGTACATAGTGGGAGCTGGCATGTGTGTGCATGTGTCTCCTGTTCAGGATCCACCAGATGGGCGCTGACTCTGTACTGACCATTGGACACAGCATGTTCTGTGGAAGGCTTGTGTGTGTGGGATGGTGGCACTGGATGTGCCTCCGTTGGGTGGGGGCCATGCACAGGGCGGGTACGTCGATGATTGCGCATTGTTGGTCACGGTGGGTGCACCAATTTAGATGTGTTGCCCTGTGTTCAATTCCTATGTCCGCATGATGATGGACTGTGGATGTGGGCAGACTACACATTGGTCGATGTGCTGTCTATATGCATGTGCCTTCACACCAGGCACAGCTGCCCCTGCACATGTGACCCCTGCTGGACTCGCTGCTGGGTCTGTGGAGCTGATGCACCTTCTGCGCGTGGGGCGGGCAGCTCTCCTCACTTCCCTCATTGCGCATGTCATGTCTTTGCCGCAGGTGACATGGATCATGGAGGGCCCACATGTACGCGTGGGTAGGCTACACATGATTGTTCACTGGTCGCCACCCCCAGTCAGTGTTTCGAATGGGAAGGTTGTCGTGCTGGTGGTATGTTCGATGTGGCGGATGGGCGGGCCTAGGTGCGGGCTTACATTCCGGACATGGGGGGTAGTTGGATTGGCGACTAGTTGCAGTACACACGGGACACGTCTCTTCCTTTCCACATCTGGGTCATCCCTTGTACTAACTGACAGTGATACAGTCATCTTCGCCCCAGCCCTCATGTCCTCCCCTCGCCCCCCAATATGCATGCTCACCTGCGAGGCTAGCGCTTGCACAGGCAGCCCCAAGCTCGCACCAGAGAGGGCAAGGAGTGTATGTGTGGGTCCAGGGTATGATGTGTGGCGGGACGCCGTCCACCTGCGTGGTGCCCCAAATGGAGACCCGGCCTGCATGGACTATGCATCACAGTCTTCGCCTTCCGGATCCGCCACCTGCGACACCCAGTGGCTGTGGCTGCCCTTGCGGCCAGGCCGCGTCCGTCTGTGGCTGATGGCCCACACATTCACTCTTTGGCCTCTCTGGGGAGGGCTCGGGGTGGTGGCGCACGCGCTTGCACTTAGTCGCAATGGCATGTGGCGTGGTTGGTATGATGGGCAATGGATGGGATGGTGCGAGCCACCTCCCGTGACGTCAGTGCTGCTCGTGCTGTGGTGCGTCCCCCTACACTTCCATTTGACTTGTGCCATGCTAGACGTTGAGGTTCTATTGCCTGCGTGATATGACCAGGAGGAGCGCGAGGAGACCTCTCACACACCATGCTCCACTGCCATCCCGTGCCCTGTATCGCCTGTGCGGATTGACTATGTTGGGGTTACACCTGGTCGACTGGGGCTGTGTGTGCCTTGTCAAGGGGCATGGCGGGCGCACAACAGGATCCAGCTTGTCCACAGAGGGTGGGCTGAGGTGCGCCTGGTACCGCTTTGTACGTGTGCCCGGCTGCTGTGCACACACGTGTTCACTCCCCCGACAGGTGTCCTCTCACAATGCCCAGGGAAGCGGTGGTGTACTGTTCATGACCCCTCCCAACACGGCGTGCTCCAACTTGGCATGTGCGCATCTACCCGTCGCACCCACCCACCTGAGCACTGCGTCCATACGACTTCACACGACACATGTGTGTCTTCCACAGTAGTGCTACTCATTTGCGTTGACATCCAATACCAGTGGACTACATGGTCATGTCACGACTGCCGTGTACTTCACATACTCTCATCCTCTCTCATTCGTACTTGTGAAATGAGTCAGCGGAGACAGTTTTGGTTTCAAACATTATATTGAGTCTTCTGTCCTCTGTGATGCAGTATAGTGGACACTACTGGCAGCGGAATACATGTTGAGGATATACTGAGCATGATTACAAATGGGATAGGGTGTGGGGTTACATCTGCTTGGCCAAGGCTGTGCTAATGTACATTTACGTATAGCTGCGGAGCTGCGGACTTTGACACAGACGGTATACATGTAGCCTACCAGACCGCTCGGCATCATGGGCACAGTCCATCTCAGTTCCATGTGACAGGTTTGCTGCGGTTGTTCCTCATGCACGCGTGCATGTGAGATGACATCAGGGCATGTGCTTGCGTGCATGCAGCGGCGTGCCACTTGTTGTTGCACTGTGGTGGTTACTGGACATGTCACAGTCACTGGGGTCGTGTTGTTGTTGTATGCACTTGTCGTCCATGCAAAGGTCCTGGTATGGGATTCCCGGGCGGGGGTGGGAGGGGTGCAGCACCCACAGACTCCAGGCGACCTATTCATGTCCACTGAGCGGTGTGTGTGTCCATGTGCGCTGGATCCATGTCGTGTCCTGGTTGTTCGTGCAGTTCCGTCCATGTGGGTGCGATGCACAGAGCCCATGCCACTGCCTCCCACGATGCATGCGGTGTTCCTGGATGTGATGGGGAACAGTGTGCATGTCCCGGTCATATCCGATGTCATGGCGATGTCGTTGATGGTGTGGTTACAGTTGCCGGTCGTTTGGTATGGCTGTTGTGGTGGTGACTGGCCAGTCCGTGCGGAAGCTGAGCATGGGTGCGGGGTTGGACTTCATAGGTCACTCGGGGAACCTGCGTTGTGGTCCGACGTATTTACAGGTTGTCAGGTATGCGATGCCGCCCAGCAGGGCTTCCATGTCATTGGTGGTGTACATGTTTGCCAGCCAATGAAGCGGATGGTGGCTGTCAAGGTGTTGTTCGTAGGTTGTCCCTTGGAGGACCATGATGGGGCATGCTGGGTGACATTCGATGTAGCTGTTCTCGATGATCCGTCGTGTGGAGGCACAGTGGTTCCATTTCAGTGCGCGTGCGATGTTGGCCACATACGCCATGCCCCCATAGGCAGAGCAGGCCCTGTCGTGTGCGTCCAGAGGGAGGAGTAGTGGTAGCAGGTCCGCCTTCAGACATGCCGGGTTGGAGAGGCATATCTCGACGGGATGCTGGTAGGGACACCTCCGACAGTAGAAGACGGGCATGACGCAGCTGAACAATGTGATGCGGTAAGTCAGTCGGTAACTTACGTTCAGCAGGGACAGGAGATCGCATCCCAATGTATGTATCGTGTTGGTTTGGTACAGCTTGAGCTGTCCGGCGTAGTTGGGTAGGTGTGTTGCGGTTGCCATTTCGCAGCGGTTCGTAGAGGTGGCGTGCTCCGGCTGTGTGTGCAGTCTGCAATGTGCACGCTCCGGGGTTGCTGTGAGCTCTGTGTAGTCGTGGGGAGACAGGACTTGTGTTCTGTTGGCTTGTTTGGAGGACACGGGCCCTCTTCCCACATGCTTCTCAGACAGTTCAAGGTCAGTGCTGTGTGACTCCTTCCAATTAACTTGCATGTGGCCGACATGGGGGAGTGTTTTCTTCTTTCTTCCCCGTCCGTTGTGTGCTTCTGTGATATGCGCTATCTGCCCTGTGGTCGGTCTCCTCGGCATGCCTGTGTTGGTCTATTCTTGGACAATGGCTGTATTCACCGGCTTCTGTCGTAGGGCTGTGGTTTCGGAGTTGGAATGGAAGGTCATTCAGTGCTGTCTGCTCTCCCTTGTGTGGGCGGCAGGCTGCCTTTCCGCTCTGCGTTGGGCCTTGTGTGTGGATGTTATTCTTGGGCCACCTGTTGTCGGTCCCCGGGCTCTTTGGTGTTCCGTTTCATGTGTCTTGTTCATATGTGCAGGGTGGTATGGGTTTTTCAGTGTGGTACTGGCGTTCCTCTTCCCGAAGGGGCCCTGCTTCTCCTAGTTGGTGTTGCCGCCGCTGTGTGCTTCGCCATGTTTGTTACACTGGGGTGTGTCCTGCTGTTGCGTGACTTCACTGACATGTGTGCGTCGGTTGTGTGGCGTTGGGTGTTGTCCGTGAATTGGGCGTTGGGGACATGTCTGTGGCCGGCCTGTCACGTGTCATGTGCGTTCGGGGTGGGGCTGATGTGTGTGCTGCTTGGTTGTGTCCCTGTGTCTGTGTGCGACGCATGCATGGCGCTGCGGTTGGCCTCTGCGTTGTGCGCATGTGTGGCAGCGTCATCGGCGCTTTGGGGCCGTGACGGGGTGGTTGGTTCCTAGTCCCAGGTGGTGTGTACACATGTGTTCCGCGATGTTAGGATTTGGCCTGTGTGTCATATGTGGATGCAATGGTGGATGTGTAGTGTGCACGCGCTGGTGGGGGGTTGTCCGCTTTTCCGCCCTTGCACTGTGTGCGCTGTTTGCGTGCACTTGTTGTGTGTGTGCCTACCTGCGTCTCCGCGGTACGTTGCGTCCTTGGTGGTGCATCAGCAGAAGCATGGGAAGGGCCTGCAGTGCTGGATTCATGCCCGGGGTGCCGCTTCTTCGTTGTCCGTGCTCTGCGTCCGTGTTTCCGCCTCTCTTTCACGTGCGGTGTCTCTTGCCGTGGGAGCCGTTTGTTTGCGGCATCGTAATTTATGCGCCGGGCGGGACGTGTTTCGTCGGACGGTGTGTGTCAGTTGTGCTGCGCCGCTACGTGTGCGGGCGCACTTTGATGGCGGACGGTGTTGCTGGCTTGCCGGCGGTGTTTGGCCTGCTTTTCGCATCGTAATTGGGCGGGCGTGTGGACTGCTGCGTGCCGGCGGTAACTGGTGGTTTTTGCATCCGCCAGCACGGCGGTTGTGCTTCCGCCCGCCATCGTAATGAGCCCCTAAATTACTTCCCATCCTATACCCCTATAAACCCACAACCCGCTACGGAACTAAAAAACGCAAAATTTACTTAACTTATAATTGATAACTACTAAAAATGTAGCACATATATTAAAAAACATAAACAATATTTATACATAAAAACATACATCACATACATTTAAAATATAAACTAAAATACAGAACACTAATTAATAAATCGATATTGTAAACAACTAGATTTTTGCACACAATTTTAATGACTAAATTCGATATTCTTGACCACGATATTCTTGCTGTCGATATTTCTGTGTCACGATATTTCCATCTCAATATTTGTGTAAGTCGACATTTCCAACTCGATATTCTGTCTGAATCCCCATTTGGAATCAAGTAGGATCACTTGACCCCGAAATTGATTGCTTTTTTCAGCACGCAAACAGCGTACTATTGTGCACGACTCGTGGAGTCTCAAATTTTACCCAATTAAGGTGAGTTACCAATTGTGATGGACTTTTAATATATGTAGTGTTCGTCTTGTGGTGTTTTTACATGTACAGGTGACATAATTTGATTCAACACAGAGCGTGCGTTTGGTGCAGACAACAAAGCATGCGTTTGCGATCTGCCAACAACATTGGAATAATGATATGGAAGTTTTTAATTGTATTTTTACTGTTTACTCTGTGTCTTTGAACTAGAGGTCATCGCTAAATCAAAAATCAATACCAAAACTAAGGTATGTGTGATTGGGAGCAAATCCATGAACCTATACATTGAAACACCAATCACAAAGTAGATAAGGTTAATATTGGTCCTGACGAATAGCTACTAGATCATTGTTATGACTACATGAAAGCTAGAAACATGTTGACCTATAGCTATCTAAGATAACTATAGTCTAATAGACTCACGTTTTGAATATAGGTAAGAGAACTTGTTCGTTAAAGTTTTTCCTAAGAAGTACCTCTTTTCCTATTTTTAACTTCACTTTCTTACACTTTAACACTGATCTACTCCTTAAGCCCCCACACCTGCACATCACCAAATGGTGGACAAGAAGATCTCCGGCAAAGAGCCCCCATTGAGGGTGCCCAGCAGGCATTACAGCGCCGGCCTGACGAGGAGAAAATGACCTATGATGAAGCATGATACCTATCCAGGTGTGTGATGGCATTGGATTCTTACAGAGTCGCGCCCCCAGCGTACCCTGAAGAACAGTTTTTGACCTACATAGACATTCATTCTTCATTCGGAACTGCATACCCTTAATAAATTATCTAAATTATTTGGAGCATATATGCTGCACCTTGATGCGCTCTAAGTCCCTCCCTTTTTCGCTAGACATGTATATGTTCAGTGACATATTGAAATCATCCATGCACTGTGGGTCATGTTTGTGTGCTCCATCAATGCATTTAGCACTGAGTTTTTTATAAGGTTTTTTAATCATTCAGTATCAATGACTGTTCTTAAGTATGTCACATGACTTGTGTAGCTGTTTTTATATGTTTAAGTGTTTTGTCTAAGAAAATGTATTGTATGTTTTTTATGGATATATGGTTGGGAGGAGTCATTTAATATATTTGTCCTGTGGAAGGTGGTACACATGGTTTAAGACCAACGAAACCCGTTGACGGAGCACAAAAACACAACACTCATGATCTATGTGTTTTTTTTTTTAATTCCTGTGGTATCGAATTAGTTTGATTGTGGTGACTGAATGTGAGTGTACTCATTGTTTAAATAATTCAGCAAGGGGAATATTTAATTTGCATGGTTCAAACTCACACCAGAGAGCTTCACATCACAAGAACTGCTTCCTGTTTCAGTCAAGCAGATGAGCTGCTGGCGTGTGATACTGCTAATGGCTGGACATGTTCTGAGCGACTCACAACCTATTATTCTACAGAGGGTGCTTAATTAATATAAGCCCTGACAGTACATCCATCCCACACCACTCACATGCCTGGATTACTACACTGCAGGACTGATCTGGTGGCTAAGTCTCTGAGCATGAGACCAGAGGAGACCTGGCTCAGCATGACAGCTCCTCAGTGTATTTATTTAGGAGGTAAAGCCCCTCTTTTAGTCAAGCATCGATGTTAAGAACATTCTTCTGTTTTTTCACTCATACAAGGTAAAGGGCAGATATTGTTACCCAACCCTGTCCTTTAGGAAGAAATTAAAAACGTCCCTGTTCCCTAGATTATAGTCAAAGCCACCTACCATCCCGGCCGATGCATCAACCTGAAACTGATCACAACCGCCCTCCCCATATCAGGGTAACTCTCTCCTAGCGCCGTGATGTCCCTTGGAATGAATGCTGCGCTTTACAAATACAAATACAAACCCCTATCTGCTGCACAATCCCCCTCTCACCTCAAATGCCACAGACTCCTGGATTCTCTGCATGATCTAACAGCTCGATCTTAGGCAAAACATACCATCTTCCTGTGACCAGTGCCTTTACCTGCAAAGACTGCTAGTCCCAAAAAAAAGACGTGAAGCGAGGTGCTCTTATTAAAAGTGTGCATCGGGTCTCTGTTTAAACTTTCATTTTTTTCTGATAGACAAGATTTGATGACAAAGCAAACCAGGTGTTCTCTGGTTGCGAACTTGTAGGACAAAACCATTTATGCTTACTACATGTCTGGTCTCTGCTAGTGCCACATTCTAATGTACACATATTGTATTATTTTGTGTTGCAGTTTTTATATAACCATTGCTACCCCTTTGTGGGGCTCTGAAGTGCTTGCCTAAATGAGTAGCATGCTACACCATGTGGGGTGTGTAGTAATCAGACTGTGTAGATATTTGGGACCTGCAGTGAGGGACTGTATTAAAGTCCTCCAAATTGATCAGCAATGTGTGACAGATCTCGTCAGTTATTCCATGCCCATTCAGTTGGTAATAGCAAAAGACACACAGATGATGGACGGAATGCAGAGCAAATCAAACATTCACCCCCAGTCAAAAGATCTGGGTTAAATCCATCGTTCTTTTACTCACCACGCCACCCCAGTTTTTGCATTCAGTTGGTGATGGCTGTTTTTGGGCTGTACAATGCTGGTGATGGACAACCCTCATAGCACATGTCTAATGTGAATTTAAGAGGTTATAATTTGTTGCTGACTACTGTGTATTATTCAGATCATGGGATTTAAAGGGGGAGATCTCTGCTCCTTGTACAACTGACAGAATCCCTCCACTCCTATTGCAACTGGCCCAAATAAAATTCTGAGACCAAACAACTAACTTGCGAGTTACAAGGTGCACACCACAATTTGGCATTTCCTCCTGCTTCAATAACAGGGGTCACTGCTACCACAGCTGAAAAACTTATTTAGCTGATAATGGAAGGATGGAGGGCAAAGTCAACCCTGTCAGACTATAACCTGTGTTTTGCAGGCTTGGCACATTACCTTGCAGGTGGGGCATTCCACACTAGGGTACCCTACTGGCTGAACCTGACACCCAAAAATGTTGACATAAAAAGATAAAGTGCTTAGATATCTTGAGACTTCACCTCAAGTTTAGTTTCAGGCACTGCCTGACAAAGCCAGTTCAACAATCTTTAAGATGTTGATGAAGAAGCATGAGCTTTATACTCCGTGTTTCATGCAGACTGAGGGGCATATTCTCAAGGAGCCATAGCCGAGTTAACGGCACTTTATCGCAGCCAAAGTTGCGATAAATTTATCGCCCCATTCACAAGCTGGTGCTAACAGCTGACAACACCAGTTTACCTGTGAAAGCATCCTCAAAAAACATCGCCACAGATGACCCCTGCAACTATCGCTAATGAGATGCAGAGTAGGCGTTCCCGAGCAAAATCCAGCGACAACACCACACCTCAACATTCTCAACGACCAGCCCGATCAGCGATAAGACCACAAAACAGGCGATAAGGCGCGTTAGCATCAGGAATCTAAAACCTGCTCTGACCTGGTGTAAAGTCAAAGCGATACCAAAGGGGATGATGGACGGAGCGTTAGAGCAAATCAAACACTCACCCCCAGTCAACTGATCTGGGTCTAATCCATCATCATTCTTTAGCTCACTCCACCACCCCAGTTCAGACATGGCCATATGCAAATCAGTCTGACCCTGTGCCTCTGGGGGTGAGTGCTTGCAATGTTCAACACTCCGTCCATCATCCCCTTTGGTTTTGCTGGTGTAAAGTCAGACAACAACCTGCACCATCAAAGGGAACCCAGCCCACAGCCACACATGAAGAACAACAGATGCCATGGAGATACTCACCATGCATCCCGGAGCCCCGAGAGGGCAACAACACCCACCGCCACCGCCCCCCGTACCAACACTGAGGCAGCACAGACAAAGACAGCGACCCTCCGAAAATGCACCAACCCCACAGACCCAACACCAGAGAATGTCATTGCCCACTATATGCCCAAAGGGACAACCCTCCTCCGCATCCTGACCACCATAGCCCATAGGCTGACGGTACCAACACAGCAGACAACCAACATCCCACCGCAGACAAAGCTGCTGGCCGTGCTGCACGTGTTGGCCTCTGGTACCATCCAACCAACCTCAGCCTGAGACGGAGGAGTCACACAGCCTGGCCAATCCAAGTCCCCCACAACAGTCATGGATGACACCATCAGCTTGGTACCCCACTATCCATACCTCACACACACTGCGCAGGAACAGCCGGAGACCAAGCAAGACGTGTACGCCACAGCTGGCTTTCCGCACGTGTCAGGGGGCAAGTGACTGCACACATGTCCTACTAGTGGCCCCTTGTGACACTGCACACAAGAAGCGCAACAGAAAGCGCATGAATCCCACCAATGTGCAGGCAATAGTGGACCACTGTGGAATCTCCGCCAACGAGGTCGCCAACCACCCAGGCAGTGTGCATGATACCTGCACCTCCCGACAGTCCATCATCAACCTGCGCCACCAGGATGGCACCCACGGAAATGCACTGCTCGTTGGCCAATACCAAATGCACACACCACACACCTCAACTCCACAATCATGCAACACACAACACAGGAAATGCACACGTCACAGGCTCACATACAACATGCACACCCACCAGACACGACAGCACAACTCACTGTGGGAACCTGTGCCAGCCATGTACATGAGCCATCTAGGGCATGGCACCTCGGACACACAATATCAGATTGTCGGAAGAGGTGGTGACCAGGCATGTGGGAAGGAGGCAAGGGACCGATGAATGAGAATGTACACAATGCCAAGTGTGTCATGGATGTGCTGGCCAGACTGCAGTAGGCAGACCACACACATATCCATATCGACACACACCGCTGGTGTTTGGAGTGTAGTGGACAGTGGACGCAACCATGTCCCCCAGTCAGTGGGGAAGTTGCAGAAATGTAGCTTGTGACGTTCCCCTGTAAGCGTGAGCGGAGTGGGCTGGCCCGGCGTTCACCAGGCCAGCGTAGGGGTGTGAATAAAAGGCACGTAACCCTGGGCGTGGTCCTCTTCCAGAATGCCCAACGTCTCTGCCAGGGCGGCACTCCTCACCCTGCCACGAGGACGACGCCGTGAGCGGTGTTGCCAGCGATCCTGTACACCTGCTGCACCCTGGACGCTGGTCCCCGAATCAGTCCTGCCCGCCCCTGCGCACCCAGGCCTCAATGCCCACCTTCCGACACCGGCGTGTGTCAATGAGGGCCCACCACGTGCCGGTGCAATCTCCAAGCCCGAGGCCTGCGACTTTGGCAGCCTCCTCAGACCATCACGGCCTCCACAACACAGGCCCGCAGTATTCCTTTCACGTTGACGTACTCCACCGGCATGCACAGCAGACAAGTAGGTCACACATTTGGAACTGAGTCTTGATTACACCATGGCAGAGCACATAAATCATGGCTGAGTGTATGTCACTATACACCCTTCGTGGGTCTTAGTGTTACATCACAGCCACAAGATTCTGTGGGCCCACGCGGACTACTGCTCTCGGCCCACGCTGCGCTCGAGTAGGTCACAGAATTGGAACTGAACATCGATTATTCAAAGGCAGAGTAGGAATCATTGCACGCAAAGAGGGGCATACGAGGATGACGCGTTGCAGTTGGGAGGAATAAAGGATCATCATTACGGAGGTGATCGAACACTACCAACTGCCCTGATGTCACTAACTCTGTGCATCGCGAGCCTACGACACGTGGCTGTGGCCCACTGCTGACCGCTGCCTCCGGCCTACACTGCGGTCCAGTAGGGCACAGAGTCTGGAATCGTCAATGCCGGAGTTCATATCAGTGTACCGGCATCATCGCAGACTGCATCCCCTCTCAGCCCCGGTGCCACTAAGTCTGTTCCCCGACATTCATGGACACTCTCCGGTCTAGGACCAGGGGGTAGTTTTCATCTTCATGCAGCTGATACCGAATTGGTGGTGGCAACGAGGCAGTCGCTTTCCACTCCTCCATTTGCTGCTTCCGGATAGCTTCTGCCCTCTACATCATGCCCTGGAAGAACACCTTCCACTGTCCCCCGAAACACTCCTCGACATTCACCTCCGACATCGACGAGGACCCGCTCAGTCTGCGTGGCCCTACCTCATTGGACCGCAAGTCACCGTCCCGTGGCGGTGTGCCTGTGCCTGCCGCTGTGCACCCGGGGTCACTAACTCTGTGCAGCTCAAGTCCGGGACCCTGTCTAAATGAATATTGGATGACCTCTGTGACGGTGGTCTTGGGGTCATCGACGCCATGTGCATGTGGCCCTGCACTGTCCGCTGCCTCCGGCCTCAACTGCGGACCACCAGTGCTCACACATCAAATCGAGTCCTGACCGGCCCGGACGTCGCATTACCGCAGGAGGCACACGCCACCATCGCCAGGGCCAACTCCAACCACCATCTGCCAGAGTCGAGACAGTGGTACTGGCAGACTGATGGAGTTGCTCAGACCTGTCGTGGATGCCATCATCTGCCTGATCCACTGCTCAGCCCTCCAGGTGCCACTGACTCAGTGCACCGCAACCAATGGACCGTTACTGATTGAGTTTTGTGATGTGGAGATGTTGCGCAGCAATGTCACCTCAGGCAGTGTGGGAGACCTGGGACGTTGATGAGGAAGTTGCTGCAGGTCTAACACACCCCACTGCATCTGCATCAGGAATATCCCGAATGGACACAATCCAAGTTATTTTCATCACATAAGCTTGCACAGCTCTAGTGCCCCAACCTCAGTGCACTGCAACTCACGGACACTTCTGTTTGTATGTTGGGTGACCTCTGTACTTGCTCCGGCTCCCTCCATGTTGCTCAGCAGTTGACTCTATTATGCATGTGTTTTCTGTTTCCATTGCACTGGTGTCCACTGTTCAAGTTGTTGCCAGCACCGAGCACTCTGTGCAGGCTGGCTTATGCTCACCCCACACACATCCAGCACAGGCATCACTGTACATGTGGCCCTGCCAATAAAGGGGCCGGGCGCACGTGCCCGTAGCCAGTTCAACATAATATCTGCTTATGTCTCTATGGCAGTGTGGGTCTCCTTTGTGGGGTGTAGGTGGTCCCTGAAGGGTAATTGACACCCACGTATGTGATCTAGTTCGCCTTTCATGGGTTCGGACCACACCCACACCTGTTCGGCCACCTCCTTTTGGCGTTCTGACACCTGGCATTGGGGTGACATGTGTGGGTCGGTTAAGTGTTGTGGGCCAGCCTTGCTTGCATGTGCTTCATGCTGTGTGGTCTGTTGCAGGGGCTGGGTTCTCCTCAAAGTGGCTTGTCTGCCCTGGTCCTGGTGGTGGGTTGCGTGGGATGTCCATGGGCTGTTGTAGGGCGTCGGTGTCGAAGGTGTGTTGGGCGTGTCCTGCATCACTGATGGGTTGTCTGGTCTGACCTGCTGGAGGTGTTGTTTGTCCCTCTACAATGTGAAGGGGAGATGCATGTTGACATTGTGTTGGCATTTATGTTGGCGCATTGTTCTTGTAGACATGCAGACTGTGTGACAATGTACATTGTGGCTGTTTGGGCGGTGCTGGTGATTTGAGGGGGGACAGTGGACATTTGGACTACATGACTGTTGTGAGGTTGTACCCGTACATATGCATCTCACAGTTCCCAGCTCTGTCAAATGTGATTGGCCTGTTTCTGCGCATGGGCGGCTCCAGTTGTGTCCCCTGTTCTGCAGTGTCGGTGTTGCACTTTGTGCCACATTGTCATGGGATGTGCTGTGATTGCCATGTGTGTGTGCTGCAGTGTGCCATGGGGATGGGGAACATGACCCTGGGTTATTGTGGGTGTGCAGTGTGCTACACGTTGTTGTGCATGTGTGCCATTGTGCCCATCTCCCCCCATCCCCCCAGGACCTGTTTGTCACTCACCCTGTTGTTGTTGTGTCAGGTCCTCTCGAGCTGTGTCCGTACTCCCACCTCCTTGCACCGTCTCCACACTGATGGCTGGCCTCCATTTCCTCCAGCTCCTCCTGTGGCACAGGACTCCCACCTCCTGTCGCCGTAGCAGCCTTCCTGTTGGCAGCAGCTTTGGACCTGGTTTAGGTTTTCACGTCATGCCAGCGCCTCTTGGCCTCCTCCATTGGCCTCCTCGGCACTCCGGCTGCATTCAAGGTGGTCTGAATGTGGGTCAGTTGCTGGTAGTGTTCTGTCACATCCGTGACGCTGGTCTTGTTTTCCTATGGACTGCACCCCGTCTTCCTCTCCCTCTTCTCCTTGGCCTTCCCCGACCCAGTTGGTCCTTGCTGGTGGTCTGTGGGGCTTGTGGGGTTCGCGTTGGCCTCTGCGCTGGCCTCTGCGCTGGGTCAGGGTGCATCCATGTTGCTACGCACTCTGGATTGTTTCTGGTGTGTTGTTTTTGTTGCTTCTATGGTGTATTTTCCCGCCAGACGCGTGGGATTTACAGGCCTGCCGCTGGTTTTCGCTGCTTTTTGTATTGCGTTCGGCCTCATCGCAGCTTTTTGGGCGTTCGTGTTTCGCATTTTTGCGGCGTGGCGTTGATTTTAACGCGGTCAGTTGACGCATTATCTGGAGACTATCGCATGGTACCGCTGTGTTGTGAATACTTGGTTAACAGGGCGTAAATGTCCCGCGATGGACTGCGATGTTGAGGGTTGCGTTAAGTCACTTTTGCGATGGTTATCACACGTTCTTGAGAATATGCCCCTATGTTTCTTGCCACCTCTAAACTCTTGGGACCAAAAACATTCCCTAACAGTCTTTTAGACAGGTCTGGTAGAGAGAATTGTGAGTGCTTAGCCCAGCCCACCTTGACATTCTAAACCCCATGCCACCTCATCTTAAGGGTCCTTTCCTTCTGGAATAGCCAGTTGACCTCTTCTGTTGCCTTGATATCACCAGGGACTCAAAAGAAATAAAAGTCCTTTCCTCTGAGCTACGCTGCTTCCATTTGTCATAAGCACAATATGAAAAGTCTGTAATATGGGAATTGTAGAGCTCAGGAAAATGGGGAAGATACACAGCTCTTCCTGGACATATCTTTCTTATGTGTCTCTAGTGTCTAAAATGACACTCAGGACACAGCAAAGCGGAAATGAGGCAACATCACAGACACATTGTTCCCCTACAACACAGACATGCACAGCGTTTCAACATACACTACCTCTTAGTCTGCACAGTTCTGCCTGGTACCCACCACCAGGGGTGAGACTTGTCTGCCCGAGACACTGAGTGACTTCCATTTTCTCCACCGTCCTGGATACAGCAGGGTAGTTAAGGAGACATGCAGCCTCTCAATCATGTCCTGCTTCTCAGCACATTGAGCACCTCCAGCAGATCTCTGTGAATGGTGGCCACTTGATAACCCCTATCCCAAAGACACATCATGCACATAAGTGGGTAGATGGAGAAAAAGGTCTGGTGGCGTGGTGTGTGGTCCAAGACACAGCAGCAACTCCTCTGCTAAGGAGGAGGAGCGTCACCCCACTGCTTCTGAGAAGTGCAAAAAGGAAACATAAAATTATAATAACTAGGTGTTATTATCATTTTATTTTTCCGCACTGGCTCGGTTTGTGTAATTTTAAGTGCAGGTTGGGAATAATCTGCCCAGGGCAGGGGGAGAAGTGGTTGGTGCACTTTCTAAGTGAACATGACGGTTTGGCCGGCCGTCTTGGGCTGGCCAAACCGTCATGCGCACTTAACATTTTCTCCACCCGGCTGTATTGCAAGGCCGGGTGGAGAGCATGCACAGGATCCTAGTTCCTGTCTGAGCGCTGAACCACAGGGCTCAGACTAATCACAACGCTGCTGTCATGCCCGTGACAGCAGCGTCATGATTGGCTAGGAGATTCTGTGAGCCTGTGGGCTTCTGGGACTCAGAGTCAGGACGAGACAGAGGACGGAAGAGAGGCGGTGCCCCAATACAGGTGAGTGAGCTTTTCTTTTTTAGCCCTGCCACCCGAGTTCCATAGCGGCCGACACATCCAATACTCCAACGAGACAACACCAACTGAAGAGAACTCATTGTCCATAGGGACAGGTTACACAGACAGACAGACCCGACACTACTGTGGGACTGCTAGTGAGGAAAACAGGACATGCCTGGGCAGTGAAGCTAACACAATAGCCCTGCACTGAGACAAGCCTTATCTAGAGCCAGGAAGAGACATAGCAGCACACAACACATGTTGACAAGCATGAAGGTCTGAATCCTGAACTGCACAAGCAGCCTGCCAGCCACACTCCAGCTGAACAACACTGATATTTTTTCATGGCTTAGTGGGCAAGGAAGTCACTGCACCTTGTAAAAGACATGACACTACAAGACAGGCTGGAAGAAGCAGTTCAGAACTGCTACCTGCAGGAGGAAGAGAGGAGTCCCAGTCACCTAAAGTAAGTGACGATGAGGCCCACCAAGAACCACCAGTACACATTAACCACCACGTGTCAATGTTCTGTCCACAATAGAGTTTGTGTTCTTTGCAAGATCTTGGGGGTGATTGGGGCTGAATAGTTAGTACTGCAGATCTGAAGTGTGCATTTAGTGCAGTGGCACAGATGTGCCTTTGATGACCTACCATTTCTGTCCTGTTGTATAGATAGATTTATATGTTGCTCATGTTGTTGAACGAGGCATTGATGCTTACATGGAGTAGAGTTATATCGGGTCCTGAATGAAGTCAAGCTTTGGAAGACCATAAGCTTTCTCCAGGTCACTTAGTTGCCTCTAGGATGTATGCATTGTTTTCGTTTTGAGAAAGGCAGGCACAATGAGGGTAAGACAATGCGCATTTCAGGAAAAACAGAAATACAACAAACAGAGCCTGTAACTGCCATTAAAGGCACGTTGTTTCTCCATCAAATAGCTCTTATTTGCTGATTTTCCACAGTAGTAAACGACCATTGGTAAAGCCAATAGGTCTGGCTTTGACAAGCTGGTGCAATTTCTTTTTTATTGCAAATATATGCCACAAAAATAAAAAGAAGAAAAAAAAATTAACTGCCTAAATTTGGCAGCAATATATGAACAATAAAAATGTTACATTAAAAAAAAATATTCTTTACTTACTTTAAAGAACTATACAGATATCCTCGAGAAGGTATATGTATAGTAACGCTTTTACTTTTAATGCATATCAGAGGAATACATGATTTTGTTAGCGCCAAGAAAAAGTACTTTTGGCTTTGAGTTATTCTAATCTGAGGACAGTTTAAACTCACAAGGATAACCCAAAAAATAAATAAATTGGCAAAACCAATAGATCTGGCTTACAACTGAAAGTGAAAGTGCCTGGTCATTGGTTGGCGAGTTTATGTACTCAATAAAGCGTGCCCTCAGTCATGTATCCTTGCACTTATTGTAATTTTATATGTATTTTAACAAATATATGTAATGTTTGAGGACCAATGGTCCACATAATCGTGAATTAAAAAAAAAAATAAAAAAAAATGTATCCTTGCACTTATGCATCTTGTTATCCAGCTATTGACCCACTCTTTCATTGAACCAATCAGCAATTGACAGCGACACGCAAAAGGTCTCGAATAATACAGGCATATTCACTTTGCCAGCGCTGACTTCAAATGACCTGCGATGGAAAAACAACTGGCAAAAACCATGGCATGCCAATCTTGCTGCCATTTGTTTGCAGCAGCTTAGCATGGATAGGCATTAACTACACCCAGCTGTTGATTTTAAGCATGTTCTACATTGCTGAAATAAAGAGAAATAGGTTTCTAGATAGCAATAGTGCTCACGATTATCAATCAAAATATATGGTAGATACAACAAGTTCCACCCAATTCAGAATGGTCTCAAGATGGTTTGCATAGTTTATAAACAGAAGCAACAAGGAAGACACAGATAATGCACCAAATGTCAAACAGGTTCAGGATATTCAACTTTTAAAACTTTCCATTACATTTTTAAAAAGATCTATTCCTGTGTCAACTACTGATGTTCAGGAAAATGAGTCATACAGCACACTAACGTATGTTGACGTTCTTCCCTAAATTAACAGAAGTCAGATCTTTAAAGCCTTTGATAAGCCATGATTAGATTACTGGTTTTGGTAGCCCTAACGATCTACGAAGCCCAGCAACCGGATGAACACGCAGTTTGTATTTACATGCTGCATGCATCTTTGAGCCTGATCATGGTGGCAGGCTCTGATTTCCACAATGGCAAGATATTCCTTAAGGAACTGGTGCAACAGCAGGTGTGGAAGATGATTTTCACAATATCCTCATCTGCTATGGCCGGTGGATGATTTTCACAATATCCTCATCTGCTATGGCTGGTGGATGATGATCACTGTAACCTCATTTGCTGCTTATGGTGGATGATGTTCACACTGCCCTCATCTTCTGCTGCTTCTGGTAGCTGATGTTCAGCACACCCTAATCTGCTGCTGCTCCTGCCAATGATTGCCACAATGCCCTCATCCTCTGGTGCTGGTGGGTGATGTTCTCAGCACTGACACTGCTGCTGCTGGTGGATGATGTTTACAATAACTTCATAGACTGCTGTTCTGGTGAATGATGTTCACAGTACCCTCATCTGCTACGACTCCTGGTGGATGATGGTCAGAGAGGCCTCACCTGCTGTAGCTGGTGGATGATATCCTCAGCACCCTCACAGCTGTTACAGGTGGATGATATTCAAAGTACCTTCATGTGCTGATACTGGTGGAGGATGTTCTCACCACCCTCACTGCTGCTACTGGTGGATGATGTTCACAGTACCATCATCTACTGGTGCCGTTGGATGTTGTTAAAAGTACCCTCATCTGCTGTCATTGATGGGTGATGTTCTCATCACTGTCACTGCTGCTACTGGTGGAGGATGTTCATAGTACTCTCATCAGCTGCTGCTCCTGGTGGATGATGGTCACATTGCCTTCATTTACTGCCACTGGTGGATGATGTTCTCAGCAGCCTTACTGCTACTACTGGTGGATGATGTTCACAGTATTGTCATCTTCTACTGCTCCCAACTGGATTATGTTCACAGTACCCTCATCTGCTGCAGCTGGTGCATGATATTCTGGTGGATGATGTTCACAGCACCTTCATCTTCTGCTGTTGGTAGATGATGTTCAGATTACCCTCATTTGCTTCTGCTGTTGGATGATGTTCTCATCATCATCACTGCTACTACTTGTGGAGGTTGTTCACAGTACCCTCATCTGCTGCTGCTCCTGGTGGGTGATATTCACAGTACCTTTATCTGCTACATCTCCTGGTGAACAATGGTCCCAGTGCCCTCATCTGCTGCCACTGATGGATGATGTTCACAGCATTGTTAGAACTGCTCCTCGTAGATGATGTTCACAGTGCCCTCATTTGCTGCTGCTGGTGGATGATGTTCATGGCACACTCCTCTGCTGCTGATGGTGGATTAAATTCACGGTTCCCTCATCTGCTGCTCCTGGTGGATGATGGTCACTGTGCCCTCATTCGCTGCCGCTAGAGTATAATGTTCTCAGCACCCTCACTGCTACTTCTCCTGGTGCATTAAGTTCACAGTATCTTCATCTGCTATTACTCCTGGTAGGTGATGTTAACACTACCCTCATCTGCTGAGGCTGGTGGATTATGTTTACATCACCCTTATCTGCTTCCATTGGGGGGGTGATGTTCACAGTACACTCATATGTTGCTGATCCTGGTGGACGATGTTCACAGTACCCTCATCTGCTTTGGCGAGTGGATGATGGTTGTAGTACCCTCATCTTCTGCGGGTGGTGGACGATAGTTGTAGTACCCTCATCTTCTGCGGGTGGTGGATGATGGTTTCAGCGCCCTCACTGTTGTTGCTTGTGGGTGATGCGTGAATCTTCAACCCTGATCATGTAGGCAGGCTCTGAGGTCCACAATGTCAAGATATTCCTTCAGGAACTGGAGCAACAGCTGGTGTGGAAGATGATTTTCACAATATCTTCATCTGCTATGGCTGGTGGATGATGATCACTGTAACCTCATTTGCTGCTTATGGTGGATGATGTTCACAATGCCCTCATCTTCTGCTGCTCCTGGTAGCTGATGTTCACCATACCCTAATCTGCTGCTGCTCCTGCCAATGATTGCCACAATGCCCTCATCTTCTGGTGCTGGTGGGTGATGTTCTCAGCACTGACACTGCTGGTGCTGGTGGATGATGTTTACAATAACTTCATCTACCTCTGTTCTGGTGGATGATGTTCACAGTGCCCTCACATGCTGTGGCTGGTGAATGATGTTCACAGTGCTCACAACTGGTTTGACTGGTGGGTGATGTTCACAGCAGACTCATCTGCTGCTACTGGTTGATGATGTCACAGTGCCCACATCTGCTGCAACCGGTGGATGAAGTTCAAGATATCCTCTTAACACCTCTTAGTTGTCCTAGTGGTCTCCATCCCAATATTGAAAAGTTTCCTCAGTTTACAGCTGGGAACACTAAAAGGATGGATTTCTAATCCACTGAAGAATTTCTCCTGGGTCTGAGACATCTTGTTACTTGAGGATGTACTGAATTAAAAGTATACACTGATGTGATTCACCCATACAATGTTTTAATCACTGAAGGAAAATGTATGTTCTACATGCAGCATCAATAACAAAGAGGGGTGCATCATGTTTTCTGATTCCATGCATCTTAAAATTCGCCAAATAGCACCACCATGTGGTGGGCTATCACTAGAGCTGGTGTTGACAAATTAGTGCCGGTGCCGAGCCACAGAGAACACTGGCTTAAATTAAATACTGCGAGAGGGTAGAAAAGGGAAGAGGAGAAGAGAGAAAAATAGTGTGAAGAGGGACAGTGAGGGGGAAGCGAGAGAAAATGAGAGGAAGAAGCAGAGAAAACGAGAGTGATGCAGCAAGAGACCCTCGTACCATAAAGCATAGTGTGCTGTAGAGTTTCGAGCTCCAGGTCTATGCCAACAAGTACCATGTAAAAAATCCAATAACTCTTAATTCTAAAAATGTGTCTGTTTGTCCTGTGGACAGGAAGTGAAGAGTATCAAAGGCTAATTTAAATGCCCATAAGTAAATAAGCAGAACGCTATTGTTTTACTAACAATAGTAGATCCTGTAAACTGGGCACATCATGGAGTCCAAGAGGAACAAGCACTAATTACAGACGAAGCGCAAATGAATACATATATGTAGAAGAAACATGGAATTAAATGTATAATTTCAAAAGTAGATATTCTGGAACAAATTTCCTACTGACACAAGTATAAGGTGACGAAAATAACATTTAAGAGGCTTTTTTCATTTCAGAATTTACCTAAACGGTCTGAAGGCATGGTTTTAATCCTTCTGCCAATGCCTCAAATTAGGCTAGATTTAGAAATAAACAAACCATTGCTTCTGCGATCTCCTTCCTTACTGACATGAGCGGCTCGTAAGAAAATGTCTTCGTTCCAGAGATGCTCTTCCATTAATTGTAGATCTTTCTATAATGTTGTCCCGTGCTGGCATCCGGAGGACACGTACTAAGCAGAGGATGCCGAATGCAGCATCCTCTTGCCTCTCACAACACACAATCCTCATTAACACACAGGAGAGGAAGACGTGTGTGATATGTATTTACACAAGCTCCCACGCAGAGCGCTTCCTTCCTCCCTCTTCTTCATTTCCCATCTCCAATCCACTGGGACACTTTCACCTGCTCGGAACACATAGAAGCTAAACCCGTGTAAACTGAAGAAAAAGCCAAGTAAAGAACCCAACTTAAAAGAAATGCAATTTTAATTCATCTCAAATTCTTACTAACAAGAACTACAGGGCAAGGTGAAATAAAGTTTGTTTGCAATGATCTTCAAGCATTTTTTCACACTCTTGTATTCGATAAATGCCTGATGAGCTCAAATAAGTGTTGGTCACAAAAAATGAGTGGCGGTGGCCCCCACCGGCAACCACCGGCTCAAATTAAGCACTGTATAAAACAGATAAATAATGTTACTTCTTCTGACTTATTTTCAACTCAAAGTTATGGATATAAAAAATAAATAGTTCACACAAGGTAGACCAAAGCAAACAAACTCCATTCCATGATGGCTGCAACTTTAACCAACCAACATAGGGTGTATGTGAGCAGCTTTGAAGTCAGAGATTCAGGGCCTAATTTACCATTGTTCTGCGTTGCCCTTGTGCCACGCACGGTGAAGCAGTGTGATGCAAAACTCTGAATCAACTTTACCAAGCCCCAAAAGGCCGCCCTGCGTAGCTTGATAAATCTGGTGTAACGCAAGGCAGCGCAAGTAGCTGTCTTGCGTTACAGTGCGTGGTGGGGGCATTCTCACACATCCACCCGTGCATGCTGATGCATTCCCAGATTTAACAACACTGGTAGATCTGGGAAATATCTTTATTAATCCTAGTTGTTTCCTCTTTCTTAGTGTGTTGGATACTGCAACACACTTAGAAAGAGGAAAATACTTCTGAGGATTGTTTTTGATCAGAAAGGTACCCCTTCCTGAACATAAACAATCCGGCCTTCAATGCATGGACCCTTGCGTCAGGGCGCAAGAGTGCCTGCATTAGGTAAGGCAGCACATTGTGCACCAGCGCAGGCAGAGACAATTGGTAAATATGGCGCATTCCTGCCATCTCCCTTTCACGCAGTGCAGCGAGGCAAGTTACCCTGCTGCGCTGTGTGAATGTATGATAAATCCTGCATCTCAATGTTCACGGACTAGAATAAAATAATCTGCAACGTTAACAAGTAATAAAATCTTTAAAAGCACTAGCAAAGCTAACATAGGATAATAAAAATGCAAGAACAAAACTGAGAAGTACTGAAGCCTCTTACTTTTTACTCGGATGTTCACGTGATGTGGAAATATCCCGTTACTGGCCAAGAAGAGAAACAATGTATGAAGCGGACTGACCCATTTCCCAATGCTGCAAGCTGTGGAGGGAGGAAGTAAAATGCGAATGACAGTTGGACAGACCAATAGATGAAGGGGGTTGGCCCTAAAAACATTTATATTGGTATTGTATATAAGTACACTATTTATGAATTTCTTGATTATAAGAAGTTATCGAGACAGTTGAAGCTGTCTCTAGGTGAGACCTAACAATGTAACTGTTGAAGGACATAAACTACGAGATTAAACAGAGCAAGAGGAACTTAGTCTTGTCACTCTGGTCTAGCGGAAGGAGCGCCTGGCAAAGAGCTCTGACCACACTCTCAGGAATTGTAAACGCTGCTTAATAATACTGTTATGTAACGCTGATACTGCTCGCTTGCAGTTTTAACGCATTTGCACTTTGCTTGTTTTTAAAACACCACGTTGAGCTGTCATTAACTGTTTTTCCGTACTTGCACTTTGCACCTTGCTCCCTGCACTCGGTCATCGGCATCTTCCCTGGTCCACCACGGATTGTTCCAGTTGAGTGGAGGGAAGTACAACGCAGACCGGAAGTGCTGTTTCGGGCCAACTGACACAGCGGCGGTTAGCAGTCTAGCGGCTAAACCGGCTGCATAAAAACCCATGCCTGCCTCGACGCGCAGCGGATGCGCGCAGCGGGCACGCCTAAGGCAAGCCCGTCTGCGCCCGTCCGCGCCCGACAGGGCCCAGGGGCCAGTCCCCCTGCCCCCCCAACCCCCAACCTTCATCCGGTACACCAAGGAAGAATTAATACACCTGCAGAAAGCACCTAAGTCACTCTGTGTCCATGCCATCTCCCCCGAGAAGTCACAGGACAAGTGCCTACACTGCCCTTACGAACTTACTCCAATGACCACCCTTATCCCCTTAGCAGGGCACGCGTTCAAGATGGCGCTGCTAAACTGCAGATCCCTGCCAAAACACACGACGGAAATTTCTATGCTCCTACATGACACTGAACCAGATGCTCTCTTTCTCACGGAGACTTGGTTATCGCCTAGTTCAGACCCAGACATTGTTCAAACGCTCCCCCCTGGCTATCTGATCCAACGTTTAGACAGAACAAGTGGGAAGGGGGGCGGAATTGCAATTATCTATAAAGAGCACTTAATCTGCCGCATTCTAGACTCCCCTCTCTCAAACTGCGAAAATGTTCTCTTCTCCATTGAATTTGGTCCATCACTTACCTTCATGGGCATTCTCCTATATCGCCCTCCAGGAGGTCTGGGCCAATTCGGCAGTTCACTGCTGGAAACTGTCGTGAATCTCGCCAGCACCGCACCCAATCTCAACCTTTTGGGAGATTTTAACTACCACTTTGATGACCCCTCAGACAAGGTGGCCAATGAGCTGGTTCACGACCTGGCAGCATATCAACTAGACTTAAAAGTACATCAAGCAACACATGCCAAGGGACACCTCCTTGATCCTATCTTTTCAAGCATAGCCGAACTAAAAGGGAATGTCCCTATCCCCCTTCCGTGGTCAGACCACTTCCTCGTCCCCTTCTCATGGCACCCTCCCATTTCGAGGTCACAATCTCTAGCCTCACGTATCCATATCCGTCCCTGGTCTAAACTGAGTGCAGAGGACTGGACACGCGAACTGGAATTAACCACACCCACTCATGACCCCGATCCTTCAATAGCCAACAGAAAGTTCTCTGCTTGGATTGAGAACTCGCTCGACATAGTACTGCCCAGAAAAACCATTCTCAAAAAAACGGGACCCAACAAATCCCCCTGGTTCACTCCTGAACTTCGCAAACTTAAGCAACAGTGTAAAAGATCAGAAAGAGCATGGAGGAGAGACCTCTCTAACGAAAAAAAATCACAATATAGGCTAACTATCTCCCATTATAAAACAGTACTAAAAGCAGCCCAGGCTGCCTACTATGATGAAAAAATCTGCTCCTCCCGGAACCCTTCCAGAGAAATATTCCAGATAGCAAAGAAACTCATGAAAACTCCTGATCCCCCTGCAGCCTCTGACACGTCTGGTCGTAGATGTGAGGAGTTAGCTGGATTTTTCTCCATCAAAATCCAAAACATCCTCAATTCCCTCCCACTCACTGACAAGGACCACCCAGCCAAGCTCTACGATCCAGAACCTCCAATTAACCCCCACCCCCTAGATTCATTCACCCCACTCACTGAGGAATCATTCCTTTCTATCCTTGACTCACTTAAGAGCGGGTCTCCGCTCGACCCGGCCCCCCCTAACATCTTGAAGCTGGTAGCACCTACAATCTCCGCCCCCATCACCAACTTAATTAATGCCTCTTTAGCCTCGGGCATAGTCCCCCAAGTCTGGAAAAACGCAATAGTGAAGGCGCTCCTGAAAAAACCTCATCTGGACCCCACTGAGCTTGGCAACTACCACCCCATCTCACTGCTCCCCGGTATTAGCAAGATGGCAGAAAAACACGTCAATCGGCTACTTTCTACACACCTGGAGACTTTTAAACTTCTCCATTCCTCCCAGACCGGCTTCCGTCCTGGTCACGGTACAGAGACTGCACTAATAGCAGTAGTGGAGGAGGCAAGAAAGATTCTAGACTCCGGAGGATCTTCAGCTATCATCCTCCTGGACCTTAGTGCAGCCTTCGACACGGTGAACCACGACACTCTGATTCACCGTCTCAAAAAAGTAGGAGTGTCAGGTACGGCCCTATCCTGGCTGAGATCGTTCCTGGAAGAAAGGTTCTTCCAGGTATTTGAAGGAAACTCCCGCTCCCAACCAGTCCCGCTGCAGTGTGGTGTTCCTCAGGGCTCGTCTCTGAGCCCCACACTTTTTAATGTATACATGGCCCCCTTGGCAGAAATCGTAGCCTCCTTCGGAATCCACCTTGTCACATACGCTGATGATACCCAGCTAATTGTGGCACTGAACCAGTCTGAACAATCCCCTATGAATCTGTGTTCTTGCCTCAAGGAAGTTGCCCGCTGGATGAGTTCATCCCACCTGAAACTCAATGGCGACAAAACGGAGCTCATGCTTTTGGGCAACCAAGCAAACTTCAATCCAAACACCCTGTGGCCGATCTGCATGGGCTCTGCTCCAACGCCTAAAAAGGAGATAAAAAGCTTGGGCATCTGGCTTGACCACGATCTGACATTCAGAGTTCAATCTAGGAGAACGGCCGCCGCTTGTTACGGCCTGCTCAGAACCACCCGGAAAATACTTCCCCTCCTACCAAGTCACTCAAGAAAGCTCCTGATCCAGGTGCTCATCCTTTCCAGGCTGGACTACGGTAACGCTCTCTATTTGGGCGCTCCCAACTCAGTCATTGCCAAATTGCAAGTGGTCCAGAACTCGGCAGCTAGACTCCTTACGGGCACAAAAACCGCTGCTCTGCAAAGCCGGCTATCCGTTCTCTTCACTGGCTCCCGGTAAAGGAGAGAATTCATTTCAAACCTCTCTGCATTGCGCATAAAGGTTTGCAAGGCAGAGGCCCCCTATCATTAAGCATCTGGTCAAACCATATAAGGCCACGCGCTGCCTCCGCTCTGACGCGCTCTACCTGGCGGAGGTCCCCAGAATCAAGAGAGCCAGAACAGGCGGCCGCCTCTTTCCCATAACGCCCCCAAGCTCTGGAACTCCCTGCCGCTCCCGATCCGCAAGGAAGTCAACCATCGGACATTTCAGAGACATTTGAAAACTTGGCTATTCCCATGACTTCACCCATCCTCCTAGCCACCTCCGCAGCGCTGGGATGCCTCCGGGTAGCCATGCGCTATACAAGAGCCCGTTTCATTCATTCATTCATTCATTCAAATGACTTGTAATCCGGGATTAACTTCATAACTCCACCACTCATTTTCTTATCGCGACAGTGCCTACCCATAAAAATGCTGGTAAAAATCTCACCCACTCCGACCCTCCCTGACATGTAGTGCAAACATATCAGCCCCATCTTCACACCTCATTGAAAAATTGCTATTGAAAATGGAAGACACAGAGAACAGTGTTGACAATATCGGCACTCTGGCACAATCCAGCTGCCCTTCACCTCCATACATGCAACGCCCTCAGGGCTCACTTGTTGCAAATTATCACTGCTTCAAAACAATGCTCTCAACTACTACTGTACCAAGGGACTGTGGGGCATATTTACAAGCCCCTTGCGCCACTTTTGCGGCCGTTGCGTCACTTCTGTGACGCAGCGGCGGCAGTAAAGCCAGCGCCATGCTGCGAGGTAGTTACAACGTGACGCATCTAGGGATATGCGTCACGTTGTAAAGCCCTGCACCACATGAAACCTGCGTCAGGTTTCATGTGGGCGTTCTGGCGCGGGGGCGTTCCGGCGCAGGAACGCCTCGGAAAGTGGCTGAGTGAAATCTACAAGATTTCACTCAGTCACTTTTCTCGACCCCGCTGCGTCAGAACCTTGCGCCTGCTTGAAGCAGGCGTAAGGCTTGACGCACCATGTTAGACATGGGCATGGTTGGCACAGTGCTGGAGTTGCGTTGCGCCCGCGACACAACTCCAGCACTGCGCTAACGTTACGGCAGCAGATGCGACACGCATCTGCATTTCCTTGCGCCATGATGCGCATCCGTGGTGGCGCAAGGATTGAGATGCGCCAGGAAACGTAAATATGCCCCTAAGTACATGCAAACACTTGTAAATATAAAGCGGGGGTTGTTGAAAAAATAATCAGAGGAAATTGTTTTCCCCATTTTCTTGCACTGAACGGCAGTCAATTTTAGTGGGAGAAAGCTAAAATAAAACCACTTTTGGCATCAAAAGTCTCCTACCTGAATCTGATCTGTTAGCATGTATGAAAAAATTACCTACCCTACATAAACTGTCACTACATATTTAACATATCTACTGCAGTCACACTCCCACTGAGACCCCTCTGCCCTGCTTCAGATGACAAGCTGCAGACACAACTAGGGCCAAGCAAGATAAAACTTTCAACTCCAAATTCAGGGAACATTTACCTTCATGAAAGTGGGAAAAGTTTACTAACTTCACCAGAGACAACATTTAGTTTCAATTCACTCCTATCCTTTGCTGCTCAATGTCTCATCCAAGCCGATGCTGTCATCTTGGGTGAAAAACCTGGGCATCCTGTTTGATTCCGACTTCGCCTTTGATCTGCCTCCTGAAGCTCAGATCGCTTTGGAAGTGGCTACAGTTGATCCAGGAAGAGGTCCGAAAAACTGTAATACATGTTCTTGTGACATCACACCTGGACTATGCCAACATCCTCTCTCTGGGTCTACCTGCTTTTTTGACCCACAGACTCTAGATTATAGAGAATGCTGCTGCTAGGCTAATCCGGTGGGTCACTTTACGCCAACACATTTCGCACCACTTAATGCAGTTACACTGGCTCCCTGTGGCAAAAAGGATTACATTTAAAGCCCTTGCCCTGGCTTTCAGATCTCTCAAGGGCAAAGGTCTGCTTGAGAAACAGACTTGGCTGGTACCAGCAAGAGAGATCCTTGAGATCTAACAACCTCCGATTTATGTGTGTCCCCAGGTTTGCTAAAGTTTGTCGTGGAGGTAGGTCATTCAGGGTACTGACGGCGAAGCTCTGGAATACCTTACCCATCAAACTTCATGAGGTAGTATCCGAGCACTGGTTCAGAAAAGAACTAAAAACCTGGCTCTTTGACCAAAATTGGACATGATATTCCAGTCTTGTTATCAGTCACTGCTTTGAGCACCGGGGTGCTTCTTCCGAAGCAGTCTATCGCTTTACAAATGCTATTGATTGATTGATTGATTGAAGGTGGATCCAGATTCAGGCTGCAGTGAATTGTCTACTATGCAGCAATTGTCCCATCTATCGGATGGGGATGCCCCTAGTGGTAGTGGAGAAACACAATATCTGACACTTGACTGTCATGTACATGCCACATTGTGCTGTCAGAAGTCTCAGGCCGAGTCTTGTAGCAGTGGATATTGAAGAATAAATGGCTCAGGGAGTTGGAAGCTGAAAATCAGTGGCTTCCAAATGGCGCAGGCAGACTCGTGACACTTGACGGCAGGGCCTGCTTTGCACATCTCGATTCTAGAACAATGCACTCCTCACAGTGCCACCGTTAAGCTCACTTCATTGTTTATGTTCTTTAACCTCCCAAAAAAGGTATTGAAAATAAAATAAAAATACCTTAGTACTTCAGGCAAGAAAATAAAGGTACCTAAACTAAAACAATGTTGGGTGCCAGGTGATTCCACTCTGGATTCAGTTAGAGTAAAAGTAAAGAGTATTCTTTACTGTATTTTTTGTAAAAACTTTATTTTCCCAATATTGTTTTTGGGAAATATTGTAAGCTTATCCAAAGGAAAAGGGAACTACTGAATATTCAGCAAAAGTTAATAAGCATGACTTTGAATCTCTGACGTAGATTGCGGAAGGCTGAGCGCTCTAAAGCTGTGGACTGGGAGAAGGTAGGAGACAAATTGGAATCTTTTCAAACTTCACAAATGGCAGGTTCAAGAATTCTGCAAATTGCGTCACGCACTGGGAAAATCTTTAGCTTCCTAACCAGAACAAGGTGTTACTGCCAATAAAACAGAACATCAACAGGTTACAAACAATAATTTTCTAGCCACATTTTTATGTAGCATTCAATAATGTTCAAAAGAATGGAGCTGAAAGACAGAGGGAAACGTCTAATTTAAAGTTAAGAACCATTTTTACCCATAATTACTTCCCAGATGCATGGAAAGGGTGATATTTGAGAAAAGGTAATTGTGGCAGTGGGTTACTCCTGTTCCTCAAAACAAAATCGCTAGGAAAATATTCCAGGATACAGACAAGATTGTAAACGCACCATGTGGAGGTTGAAGATACTGGTGAGATTAGAGATTGGTGGAGTAGAATAATTGCAAGGGAGCTGTCAAGCTGAAAATAGAAATATTCAGTGTGATATATTTTCTAGATCAGGTGATTTTTCACCCCGACATACAGACAAACTGTTAGACCTGGCTCTCTCTGCTTAGTTACTCCCAAACGTTGTGCCTTCCCCTCTCCTGTTTTCTGAACCCATTTTTGTTAGCTTTTAGGACTCTCTGCACTTTACTGCTGTTAACTTGTACTAAAGTGATTGTGCTCTCTCCTTTAAACATGATAAAAGTGACTTATGCCCAATTTGCACATTTGATTTATATATACATCATTAGTACAGTGGCACTACAGATACCCAGTGCTGGTAAATTAAATGCTACTAGTGGGCCTACAGCATTTCATTGTGCCACTCACTTAAGTAGCCCTTTAAAACATGTCCAGGGCCAGCCACTGCACCTGTGTGTGTGCAGTAATAAACTGCCATTTCAACCTGGGAAAATATACCTTTTGCCTGGCCTAAAATTTCCTTTTTAATATATATATGTTACCCCTAGAGCAGGCCCTAAACAGGCCATAGGGCAGGGTGCATTGTATTTAAAAAGTTGGACATGTACTTTTAAATTTTACATGTCCTGGTAGTGAAAAACTCTCAAACTCATTTTTCACTATTGCAAGGCCTACCTCTACCACAGGATAACATGGAGTTACCTTATTATATTATATAAGTGATAACTTTTGGTTGGGAACAGGTAGGAATGTCATGTTTGAGGAATTGTAATTTAAAACCCTTTTTATGGTAAAGACAAATTTAAGTCATATTTCTGAAAATGCCACATTTTGAAAGTTGGCCTTTTCTTATTCTAACCATTTGGTGCCTGAATCTTGTTCCAGGGTCACCTGACTAAGGGTACTTGCAGTTGGCCTTTGTGCATTCCTCGCTGACAGCATGACAATAGAGGATCTGGTTGTTGGCAGGATGAGCCATCTCTGGCAGGATTGGGGCGAAGTTGTCACCTACCACACTTGCACTTTAAAGGCACTAGCCAAGCTCACACACAAAGGACTTCTGTTAGATCCAGCGGTTTCCGTCTGGCAGGGACGCATCGAAGCCAGTCAGAATCTACCGCTCTTTCCAACACCGCACACTGTTCCCTGGGAGAATTCTGATACAGCAAGAGACATGCAGAACCTTGGCACACAGCTTTTTAAATGCCAACCCAAGTAACAGTAACCTGCACACACAGGCCCCACCAGGGCAAAACTGCTGCACAATCAATGAGCTGCCTCTGTGGATTCATTACCAGTGAGGAGCATTCGAGATACATGTCCAGGGCATATGTATTACCCCTTTAAGTGTCAAATGCGCTCAAAGTCCTAACGTTAACATCCTGATCTGTGGAAAACTGGGAAGGAGAAAAGCAAAAAGTTGAGGTGAAGTACCCTAGGAGGGCCATTTCTAACACCTTCACATTAGCCTATTGTGACCCCAGACAATCTGGGGAGAGGGCAGCGAGGTATGAAATTATGGACTCCTCTGTAGGGAAAAAATTCCAGAAGTTTCTCCCACTTTAAAGTGGGCCCGAGTAGAAAATGGGGAGTTTCAGATTCACTCTTCAATACATTCCTGGACCTTTGGATACTATAGAACAGGTGCCTCTAGCCAGTCGATCGCAAGCTACCAGTAGCTTGCAGAAACCTTTAGAGTAGCTCCCAACTTTGAGTTTATTTCTAACGAAGAGTTTCAATAAATAGATGTTGCACTTTCCTATTAAAGTTAAGGAAAGGCTATGCTTATTTTACATGATTATCAGACTGCACATAGCAGAGCCTGATAATGAGCAGTGCTCCACTCAGATTTATGTTGAGGGGTGAGCGGAATTTTTAATTCTGCCTGTGGAATTGGAGAAATTTAGTAATTCTGCATTATGCTTCTAACACGAAATTACTAATAAATTCCGCCGGCAGCGAAATGAATCCCTTGGCCTGTGTGATTCGCATCTTACGTGGCCTGTTGCTGCCTTTTCCTTTGTCACATTAATTCCACAAAGTCAGCACTCTAGTTGTTTGAACCCAGTGGAAGTCTGTACATTGAAATTGGTGGGGAAGTCGGTGGCACAGTCCCCTTCTATGATATTTTTCGCTTTGGAGTGGAGGGCTGTGAGTGAAGCATCACCTGTTGAAAGGAGAGGGTACGTGCGCTTTTGCACTCCTCCACCACAGGGGCCATTACTTGAATAATGTGTACAGTACACTGTACAGGCGTTGATGCGGATTGTGTTGAGAGTCTGTGGCTGGTGGATCTAAGTCCAAGGCTGCCCTCTGCTTTGAGTACTAAATTAACACTAGCCTGGAGAGCATGAACTTGCTGCACCGTGCACGTCTGGCTCTGGGATGGACATACTGTTGGTGCATGCTTGTGAAAGGGAGCTCAGAGGAGGCAGTATGGCAAAGATGAAGAAGGAGAGCTGAGCTCCTGGAGCTCCTTCCAGCACAAGAGCACCTCAGGCTCTCTGTCGCAGGCCATCAGCTGGTTGAACTTCTCGTCTCTGAGCAGGCAGAACAAGAAGCTCTTCAGCAGTGACGGGGAGCTCTCCTCTGCCAAGTGTGGGCCAATGGAGGAGGAGGATGACAAAAGTTAGACGTACAAGACTGGAACTTTTGGAAGCCACAAAGATGAGCAACACCCTTTCATTCCTCTGGTGCAGGGTTGGCATTCCTAAGCAAACACTTGTATCCTAAACGCAAGCCCTTGTGTGAAAGGGACACCAATGTCAGTGTCAAAGCCCACTTGCACTTCTGGTGATGCTGTGGTGTTCCTATAGAAATGGGCTGGGTCTCCTCCAGTCCATTCAGCCATGCTTAATTAACTTAGAGATAATAAACTATTTATTAATATAATTGGAGACAATGTTTTACGTTGGTGTGGTAGCTTAGTGAGTTGAGCACTCGCTGCAGAAATGTCTTTCATTTCACGTTGCAGTTACAGGGAAATGTCCACCCCTATACCCCACCCTTTAAAAGTTGCTAAAATCAATAGCCATGGCATATGTAGTGTTGTTTACAGCGGCGTGATGCAGCATACATGTTTTGGAAATCTTTATTTAACATGTCAACTTTCATTGTCCTGCAGTTGATTTTGATGTCTCTTGTGATGTGTATCTAAAGTGACGCAGATTATCATGTAGGGAAATTCCTTACTCTCCTCTCTGTTTCTGGAGCTCTGGTTTCAGGAGGGTTGAGGACGGGGGCTTCTGTGAGCTGCTTGCACAAAAGGAGGTGTGGCCCCTTTGTGCAGCGCGCAGACCCCGTTGTTAGGTAAAGGGGTGCTTGCTAGCTTGTGTCTCCCAGCATTGCTCGGTTAGCAGCAATCCTTGGAGACTTGTCATGTCTGTACTCTGTGGAGATATTCTGGCGTGGGTGGAGCTCTGCTGAATCTCACAGAGTTTTTATTTAACGGAGTCAAGCTCGGTGAGTTCCGCCCACCCCTATTTATGACCCATGTGGGACACAGAGGTTCAGAACTGAAGCACTGAGGTTTTTCACTCTTAAATAAAAGTAATTCTCAACTCAATATTGGAGCATGAGAACAAAATTATATTTCTGCATGCTTTTAAATGAGAGGAAATTAAAATGAAGAGTTAATTTAATGATTAAGTTAACTCTTCATTTAAATTTTCTTCCTTTTCAAAGTGTCACATTGACAAACAGCAGGCATCTTGCTCCCAGAGGCTGGTAGACACAGTGCCATATTTAGAACTGCAAAATATAGTCATTTTCTTTTAAATGGGAGAAATTTAAACTGAAGAAAACTGTTTCAATAAAAGTTGTCTTAATGGTTTTCTCTACTTTAAAATAAGCTAATTAACTCCTAATGTTTTGTGAAGCATGTTTCTTCACTTTAATTTCCTCACATTCAAATAAATGACTGTATTTTCCTGTTATAAATATGGAACCATGTCTACAGGCCACTGGGAGTATTATGCCTGTGGTTTGTAAAGACACTGACATGGGAGAAAATAAAATGATGAGTTTTATTTAATGCATAATAAACATAAAGTTAACTCTTCAGTTGAATATTCTCTCATTTCAAAGTGTTGCATTTACACACAGCAGGCTTCTTACGCCCAGTGGCTGGTAGACATGCTGCCATATTTATAATTGAAAAATATTTTATTAATTGGGAAAGTTTATAGTGCAGAAAAATATTCCATCAAGTGCAGAAAAATGTTCCTTATTACGAACATGTTTGCAGAACATTCTTCTGCACTTTAATTTTCTCCCATTTAAAAAAAGATGGTTGGGGGCGTTGCCACGGGCTCGATGGAGTGAGATGCTTCTCTGAGGAGCTCCGTCTCCCCGGGGCCCACTATACTGTTTTAAAGCCTTCGTGCGGCGGCAGCGGCGGCGGACTGGGAGGCTTGCCCTGGTCTCCGGAGCAGGGAGGGCCTTCCCTGCTGGAGTCTTGTGCCCCGATTGACTTCATCTCACCGGAGCGGAGGGAGAAGTATTCTCCGGCGGGAGGCAGCGAGTGGCGGCTGCCATTTTGGTGATCCCTGGCGAGCCCGGAGAGCGGTGCTGCTACGCTGCTGGTGAGGCCTGGCTGAACCGGGGCTCCCGGACCTCTCCCGCGACATCCCAGCTGACGGTGTGTGACGGTGTCTGTCTCTTTGTGCGCTCCCGGCTGCTCTCAGCGACGACCCAACGGAGGAGTGCGGCGGCCGCCATTTTGTGGATCATGTCAGCGGCCTGTGAGAGACTGCGGCCCCGGCGCTCCACTCAGACGGAGGTGTGCGGCAGTTGGGCAGGTGAGCACCAGCGGCGCAAGGGCGCACTGAAGCCCTATTGAGCTCCCTTCTGCCCCCCCGGGGCTGGCCTGTATTGACACTGGGGTAGAGGGGTGCCCCCGTAGACCCGGAATCTGCTGCTTCCCGGCGAGCTCCCGTACTGGGCTCGCCTCCTCAGCGCCCCATCTTTGCAGGCCCTCGATCGAAGCACCGTGGGGGGTAGGTGCGGACTCCCCTCGTAAGACTGCCCTTTGGGGGTGCTAGCGCCTCCCCCCGGAGTATCGGGCTCCCGGCTCTCCCGGCCTGCATTGGTGTTGCGGTGAGCGCTGATCGGGGGCTGAGGCCTGAAGTGTGCTGCCCTCCCCCAGAGGCTCTAAGTGGCAGTTTGATCTCAGCGGCCCTTCTCTGCAGTACACTGTCCCTTGCCCCCCACCTGTGCATCAGCGCACACATGCGGCCGGACCCCCCCGCTATAGCGCCTGGCACGGCTGCGGGGAAGACTAGTGGCGGACGCTCTTGGGGAGATATCTATGGCGGCCCGGCTTCCCTGCCCCCAAGCCAGGATCAGTGCCCCTTTTGAGAGGTCGGATGAGGGGGCAGTAGACATCTGTGGTGGTGCACCCCCTGTCTCTGGAGTGGGGCGAGGGGCACGTACACGGGCCCGGACGGCGTTGCTTTCTCAGTTGGACTGCGGGAGCTACCTGGGAAAGAGACTCTAAGTGCTAACCTCCCCCACGAAGTAGCGGCGCGCTAGCTGGTTCTTGCCTGGTGGGCCTGCCCGGGGAGCGGTGCCGGAGATCACAACACGGGGCGCGCTGCCCTTGCTACTCGCAGGCAACACTTTGGCAGACCGCGCTACATAACGGCAGTAGCTACCTGAACGAGTCTGAGTGGATTATCGCCCCTGGATCTCAGCTATGCCACGCTCTCAGGCCCGCAAGTAGATACCGGTGACGACTCTGTGGAGCAAGATCGCTCAGCCCGACACGGCGATGCGGTCCAATGCCCCGCCACCGGCCCAGTTAGATGGAGGGGCCTCAGCCCCGGTCACGCAAGGCTATATGGACCGATTCCTACAGGAGATACGCACTGATCTCTCTTCCCTCAAAGAAGAATTTCGGTCCAGTCTCCGTTATGTCCGCAAAGAAGTGATGGAGGTTTGCGATCGGGTCGATGACCTGGAGCGGACGGTGGATGCTCGATCTGAGGACCACGAGATGCTGCTGCGGCGCATCAGTACCCTGGAAGACCAGCATATCGAACTTCAGACTAAGCAAGAGGACCTTGAAAATAGGAGCTGCCGCAACAACATCCGCATACGGGGGGTGCCGACTGGTTCTGAAGGCGCAGACATCATGGCGTTCACGGCGGAGCTCCTGCAGGCGGTGCGCGGGGACGATGATGCTTCTCCACCTGCCCTGGATCGGGCCCACAGAGTTCGTGGGGGGGCGCCCCGCGGGGTTAGTGGCCCGGACATCTTCACCAAGGTGCACTTCTACACTGAGAAGGAGGCGATCATGCAGGCGGCGCACAGCAAGGCAGAGATCAAATTCCAGGGGCACATGATCCAGCTATATCAGGACCTCTCTGCCGTCACACTCCGTAAGCGGCATGATTTTAAACCTGTCATGGACAAACTCCGAATGCAGGGCGTCCGCTACCAGTAGGGCCATCCCTTCGCGCTCCTGTTCCAGTGGGAGGGCAGGCGTTGATCGCTGCACTCGCTGGCGGAGGCCAATGCCCTGTTGGATATACCGGATGAGCACCAGGCGACTGGCGGCCCCTCTCCTGCGAACCAGGATCTCAAGCCCCGGTGGGCCACGGTTCCTCTGCGACACTCCAACAAACAACACACTGGCCTCTCTTCCCAGGAGGCAAGGAAGGATGTCATAGAACACCTGCGTGGCCTTAGCGGGGGCCTCTCTCCAGCACGCTCCACTACTGGCTCTCTATAATATTGTGCCGCTACCAACTGCTGTGACTCTCTGCAGCGGCTACTTGTAATCCATGCTGTATGCCAACAGCACCCTCCCACAATCCCGTTGTTTCGCATACACTCCTCTGGGCTTCGGGAGTGGTGCACATTGATGGTCCTTCTACCCGCCCCTGCTGGGCAGCTCTCTGGTGGGCCCCGGGGATGTGCGGGTCCTACCCTGATGGAGTTGCGCTACTCTACCTGTGACCTGGATGGTCCGCCTCTCCAATCCTGCTCCTATGGAGGGTGACTCCTCTAGCGGGACCCGAGTACCTCAGTGCCGGTCTCCGCCCCTGGAACGGGAGTTGTTTGGCTCTGTTGGCCCGTTATTGGTTGTTCTGTTGTTTTTGCTATCTGTACAGGTCAACTGGGACGCTTCATGTATCTCTGCTCTTGAGGCACACGTGGGTGTGAATGGGGGGGGACCTCGGGAGGCGCTGGTGCTCTTCCTCCTATGGGGGGTGGCACATCTTGGGGACAGTATAGTGGGAGAGATCACACTTAACCCTGGGGAGAGGAGGGGGCGGACACATGGGGAGGGAATGCGGTCTATTGCTTTCATGACGACACCTAACGCCTTAGCGCCCTACTTCCTTTCATGACAGACGGGGTTGCCCCCCAGGATTCCCCCTCGCCTTGGGGAGGCACCAAATTGCTCTCCCTAAATGTCCGCGGCTTGAACTCCCCGAACAAGCGTAGGCAAATATGGCGATACATTTTACATCAAGACCCTGATGTAGTGCTCTTACAGGAGACCCACCTGATGAAGACAGACGTGCATCGCATGGCGCACCCGAAATACCCTCTGCGTTACTGGGCATATACGCACTCCAAGACTTTGGGGGTGGGGATCCTTTGCAAGACCAGATACTGCACATCTGTCTCAAATGTCACCCGGGATGGGGTGGGCCGCTACTTGCGACTGCAGCTCATGCGGGGACTGCGACAGTTGACGCTCCTTAATGTTTATGCCCCTAATGCCTCCCAAAACACCTATCTCCGGCGCATACTCTCTGACCAGCTTAAGGGCGTAGAAGGTGATGTGGTAGTGTGTGGGGACTTTAATCTAGCTTGGGACCCCATCTTGGACCGGAGTAATGCAACATATCAAAGTGTGGGGACAATGTCGGCACATCGTAAGTGGGATATCGAAAGCTGGGGCCTAGTGGACGCCTGACGGTACAAACACCCTGACGTTAGGGATTACTCCCATTACTCACATGTGCACACGTCCTACTCACGCATTGACTATGATTTCGTTATGCCTTCCCTCCTCACTTGCTTGCACACTGCGGAGCTCTCTGACATTTCTATCTCTGATCATGCGCACTTGGAGCTCACCTGGGAGGACCGGTCCGCGCGCTTGGCTGGTCCGCCCCGCTGGCGCTTACCCCCCCAGCTGCTGCGAGACCCAGTGGATGTGCAGGAGATCCGGAAGGGTATTACGGAGTGTTTTCAGCTAAACGCTTCCCCTGAGATCTCCCTGCACACCTTGTGGGATGGGTTCAAAGCCACCATCCGGGGTATCATCACATCTCTCACCATTGCTAGAGGGCTCGAGGCGAAGCTTGTAGAATCTAAACTCACTGCGGAGATTAAGCTCTTAGAGTGCGCAGACAAGGAGGCCCCCACCCGTCGCACCAAATGGCAACTTGCGCTGCTGCGGGGCCAACTGCGTGCGCATCGCGTGGGCAAGGCAGAACGGGCTCTGCTGTCCCTGCGGCAAAAGTACTATGACGGGGGTGACAAAGTGGGCAGGCTCCTAGCTGGTAAATTGCGGCAGCGGCAGGCGAAGGCCCACATTGCTAAGATCCAGACGGGTGCTTCCACATGGGCGACAGCTGAAAAGGATAAAGCGGAGGCATTTCGGGCCTACTACCAGCAACTATACTCTCCGGAAAACCCTTCTCCCACGCGCTTACACTCCTACTTAGCTGCTTGTAAATGGGATCCCTTGTCCAAGCATCACGCAACCCTCCTTGATAGCCCCATCACTCTGGAGGAACTAGGCACAGCCCTTAAGCATCTCCCCCTTGGCAAGGCCCCAGGGCCGGACAAGTTGCCTGTACACTTCTACCGTGTCTTCCTCCCACAGCTACATGACCACCTCCTGAAAGTCTTTAACTCCTGCACGGATAGCACGGGCCTCACCCCCACCATGGCTATGGCGGAGATCTCCCTTATACTCAAAGCGGGTAAGGACCCGGCGCTGTGTTCCTCTTACCGCCCTATAGCTTTGCTCAATACAGATGCCAAGATTTTCACCAAAATATTGGCATCGCGTCTTGAACCTCATCTGCCGTGCCCCATCGACCCGGACCAGGTGGGGTTTATCTGCCACCGGCAGGGTGCGGATAACGTACGTCGTGTAGCGCACCTCGTTGAAAAAGTTCAACGCCTGAGCATCCCTACGTGTCTTCTCTCGCTTGATGCGAAGAAGGCGTTCGACCGCGTCGACTGGTCCTATCTCCGCGCCGTGTTGTGCAAAATAGGTCTGGGGCAGGAGTTCATATCGAAGATCATGGCATCATATGTGGCCCCCGCAGCTTGCATTCGACTTAATGGGCGGGTCACGAGGTCTATTTCGCTGCACCGAGGCACGAGGCAGGGGTGTCCACTTTCGCCCCTCCTCTTTGCACTGGCGGTAGAGCCCTTGGCCATACGGGTGAAGGAGCTGGAGGGGATTAAGGGAGTGACTTTTGGAGGCCACGTCCATAAGATTAACCTCTTTGCTGATGACCTTTTACTCACACTGACAGAGCCCCAGCTATCGCTTCCGTGCGTGGTGGACGCCCTGCAGTCTTTTGAGGCTGTCTCTGGCTTTAAAATCAACCTCTCCAAATCGTTCGCCCTCACCATTAATATCCCAGCCCCTGCAGCTAGCATACTGCAAGGGTTGACTCCCTTCCAGTGGACGGAGACCTCCATTACATACTTGGGGATCCAGCTTACCCCCACACTCTCTACTTGGTCGCGTGTCAACTGGGCGATATTGCGCCGCTCCGTACTGGCTGACCTACAGAGATGGAAGCCCCTTTATATATTGTGGCTGGGGCTCAACAATGTCCTTAAGATGAATATCCTGCCGCGGGTTCTCTATCTATTCCAGACGCTCCCGACCCGATCCCGCAAGTGGACATTCAGCGCCTACAGGCTGATCTGCGCGCCTTTGTGTGGAATGGGAGGCGTCCGAGGGTGGCGCATTCACTTCTGATGCGTCCGCGAGATAGGGGCGGCCTGGCTTGCCCAAATCTTCAGGAATATTATTGGGCAGCGCATCTGAGGTACATCTCCGAGTGGGTTGCACGGGAGAGTGAGAAGGATTTGTTTCACATGGACCGGGCGGTGGCATGCCGGCCCCTGTAGGACCTTGCTTGGTTGCCTAAGCATGCCCGTCCCCGGAGCGCATATGTCGCGGCGCCGACCAAGACAGTCCTTGATATCTGGGACAAAATAGCGGTCAAAAGAGCCTGACCACGTTCCCTTCCCCACATACTCCTATTGCATGCAACCCTGAATTTCGCCCGGGCTTGCAAAAGCAGGTGCTTCGCGCTTGGAATGAGGGGGAGTGTCGAACGATTGGCGCCTTATTCACGGGAGGCGTCCTTAAGTCCTTCGACGAATGCAGGTCTGACTTTGCGCTATCGCACACGGCCCACTATCAATATATGCAACTGCGCCATTGACTTTCCATCCCCGAGGTGCATGCTGCAGCGACACGCCCCTTCACCCCGTTCCAAAAATTGGTCAGAGCCTTTGAGGGCTCCAAAGGCCTTATATCCGAGACATACCGGGTGTTACAACATTCGACTCCACTGCGCCCACATCGCTATCAGACCGCATGGCAGGCCACCACTCCAGGAGGACTCGTCCCCAAGCAGTGGGATAAACTGTGGCAAGATATCCCTAAGACCTACCACAGCCTTGCCTCACGTGAAACCGCCTACAAACTGATGCTCCAATGGTACTATACACCCTCCCGGCTGGCCACCATGTATCGTTCCGTGTCCAACCTATGCTGGAGATGTGGGTCGGTGGAAGGCACTCTCTATCACATCTGGTGGTCCTGTCACGTGATAGCTACTTTTTGGAAAGAAGTTCTGGACCACATTAAAGGGGTGGTGGGCTACCCGATCCCGTCACTGCTACACGTGGTGATCCTGGGCATCCGTCCCCCTAATCTAGCGGCAATGACTGGGGCGGACTGGGCCCTCATCATAAGCAACCTACTTTTGGCAGCGTGACATCTCATAGCGTGCACATGGAAGCAGACCTCGGCCCCATCCATAGCTCAGTGGTTCGTCCGGGTGTGGCGTGCACTGGCTATGGAGAGGCTCTCACACAACATAGCGAACACTGAAAAGAAATTCCAGCGCGTCTGGCAGCCCTTGCTATCTTATCTCATGCGCATCGAATTTACTTGCTTTAGCCCCCCGAAGCTAAGAGCCCTGCAACTCTTCCCAAGCGATTGAAGGATGCTTGAACCCTAGCTTGATGGTAGCTCGGCCGTATTGGGATTGCTAGCCGATCTCCCCACCGTCGACCCCCTCCCTTTACCTGCGTAGTGTGCGACGCCCAAACATCACATGCCATGTCACGACCTGTACGGTTATTGTTACTTTCCTATTATTGTTCTCTTCCTTCTACTACAGCTGCCCTGGCAGTGTTCTTCCTGGCATACCTATACATATAGCCTACTGGGCACAGCGGGGGTTTGGAGCCTTTATGGGTTGCCTGGCGTTTGCTGGCCCTGAGGGGCAATGTACATATTTCCTGATCCCACACACTAAATGTCTCTGTCTGGGGCCTTGGACTCTCGGCTTAATAAGCACGCGTTGACACTAGGTGATTTTCAATAACTTATGGCTTTTGGGCTTTTCCACACCTTAATCCATCCTTGGTGCAATGTTTCATTTGACGCAGCCGGCCCGAAGTGGTTGTAGGCGGCTTGCTGTGTACTTTTATACTGCTATATTTGCTATTTCATTACGCTGCCGGCCCGAACAGGGTTGTAGGCACTATGCTGTGTTCAACAGTATCTACCTGCAATAAAGGTTTTTGAAACAAAAAAAAAATGGTTGTATGTTTGTTTGTACATGTAACGGTGCCACATATGGCGAAAGGTATGTCATATGACACAGGATCACAGTCACCCATAAACATATATCCCATTAATTCACACACGTGTTCATACATCCCCACAGACCATGCACTCACTGACACACATGGCAGCACTATCATACTACCCCTGGTCACAGTATTTTGTTCAAAGCATAGTATCAGGCTCCATGAATATTAGGTTTAAAGTCAATGAAGCTGGGCGAGGGGGGTCTGATAACAATGCGCGAGTTACTTGGCCTTCAGTAGCTAATGACGATTTTCACTGATCAGAAGTAGCTATCATTACAGAAAAGATTGGAGACCCTTGCTACAGAGGAAGGACGAGTGCTTCCTGGGACTGTTACAGCACTGTATCAGATTCTTTGGCTACAGAGGAAGGACGCCATGCTGCCCTGCTACTTGAGGCCTGCCCTGCTTGCTGAGAAGGAAGACTGGACCTGCTCCCTTCATCCCAGGCTGAGTGACTGCAAGGGTCAGCTGACTGACCTCCCCGTTCTGAGCTACAGGGACATAGCAAGCTCCAGAGGCCTGGACCTGCAACTGACCTGAAGCTGGAACTGCCTGAGCCCAGCTGTACTCTGCAAGAGTGAGTCCCTAATCCCAAGGAGGTTCAGGGCTGCTCAACAAACAAGGATCTACAGCCTGAGCGCCTCGACAATGACGCTCTGTGCGGCTCGATGACAGAGCATTGCATTCACTTCAACAGAGCTCGACGACGACGCATGACCCCCTGTGCGTGGCTCGACGATGACGCAGTAGACTCTCGATGTTGACAAAAGCAGTATACAAGGTATTTCTCCAGCAGGACCTGTCTGGGTCCTGTCGCCAGCCTGCCCTCCATTGCGGTCAGACTAAGGGGTCGATTCCGATTCGGGCCGGAAAAAGCACCGACCGACTCGGATCCGGAAATCATACCGACCGACACGTACCTGTGGCGCCCGACACGCCAAGTACGATGCAAGGCGTGCAAAATCCGACCGACACGTACCGAACCCAAGTCGACCGACTGAGCCGCACGGAAAACAGCAATCCGGTCGGAAAAACACGCGAATCCAACCGTCTGACACGCACCCGGAACAAATCCGACCGAAACGTACACGCGAACTCCAAACCGCAAAGTACGATGCAAGGCGCGAAAACCATGAGCGAGTCGGACGGAGGACAAGCCGTACGACCGACACGCATACAAAACCGAGCCGAAGCAACACAAAACACCGCGACCGACGCGTACGCAGCATAGAAAACTGCACATACACAGCGTGAACGAAACGGAGAAGACCGTACGAGACAAATGCAGGGTCCGACTCGGTCACAAGAACGTTTCCAACATACACAGACAGTACAAAGGAAAAATCACACAAAAAAAGGCCAAACAAGCAATTACTAAGCCAATAAATACTGGGGAGGTGGGGACAGAGAACAAAGACACACCCACAACTCCACCCATATAAAGGACACAAATCACAACCATGAGCCTTTGCAAATGCCATTCCACTGCCAGCACCCAAGAGAAAGCAACCACACACCCACAGCTCATCCCTCACACAAGCCACACACCATCAGCACACCAACAAATACCTACCTCACATACACCCAGCAAAACACACACTCACACACCCTCACCTGCACACCAACACACACATCACTCACCATCACCACCCATCACCATGCCCCCAAGAAGAATCCCAAGTTCCTAGATTGTGAATTGGAAGTCATGGTAGACGAGATCCTCAGGGTAGAGCCACAGCTGTTTGGCACACTGGTCCAACAGACCCCCATCTCCCAGAAAACCAAGATGTGGGAGAGGATCATCAACAGGGTGAACGCACAATCACCATGTCGGCGCACAAAGAGCGACATCCAGAACAGGTGGTATGACGTGCGCAGGAGGGTACGGGACCTGCTCAAGAAAGACTAAATCAACAGCCAATACACCGGCAGTGGCCCTCCTGCCAAGCCAATATACCTCAGGCCCTGGGAGGAGAAGGTGCGGGCCATCCTTCCGCCAGTGAGCGTATATGGACTAGAGGACATCCCAGAGCCTGGTGAGTACACAACAAATGTACACAATATACTGCCACAAAACACACACACATCACTGTCAAGGGGAGAGTCAAACCATGCACTCATAGCAATTACACAGCAACCAGAACAGAATCATCCCAAAATGTGTATGTCAGTCAGATAAACACAACACATGCCATCAGAAAAGTCACATCCAACTGTGCCATCACATGTACAAACACAACTACAACTACAGCTAGGCAGTGGCACAAATAGAACTAACAAACACATCCAGACATGTAGCCACCACAACAACACCAACACACAGTGAAGACCACTCAAAGGAAGGAATTCTGTGTATGCTGGCCAAGTCAGTGTAGCCAATAGCATCATGGGAGTCGCAGTCACACATATTGCCCCCCCACAACTGTCCCATCAACACCACCATGAACCATGCGCACATCACAGGGAGTGGAGAAGGACTCACAAGATGGCTGACACTGGCTACTGCTGTGGGGAGCACAAGGCCCTGCTGGCAACTGTGCACCAACAAACAGCAGGACACCACTGACTGACATCCTGAGAGACAACTTACACTCCCTGCAATGCAAGCACGTTCCATGGTGGGATAACTGGCTGGCTGGGTGGGTGGGAAGGAGGACTTGCAGCACTAACCATAGTCACAAGCACCTCCCCTCACACACCCCCAACACAAACTCCACAGAACCCACCTGGTAGAATGCAATGCCCCCATCCTAACACAAGATCCCACAAAGAACCACCACCCTGGGTTATGTTGTGTGAAGCACAGGGCCACTCTTGGGACTTTTAGCCAAACAACTGCCAGGACAACACTCCCAGCCATCCTGTCAGCACAGCCAGCCCACCCCACAGGCAAGCAGAGTCAAAAGGAAGGAAGCATGGGCATGCTGGGAAGGGGGTGGAGGCAATAGCATGATGGGAGTCGTAGTCACTGATATTGGTCACCCCCACAACTGTCCCATCAACACCACCCTGAACCATGCGCACATCACAGGGAGTGGAGAAGGACTCACAAGATGGCTGACACTGGCTACTGCTGTGGGGAGCACAAGGCCCTGCTGGCAACTGTGCACCAACAAACAGCAGGACACCACTGACTGACATCCTGAGAGACAACTTACACTCCCTGCAATGCAAGCACGTTCCATGGTGGGATAACTGGCTGGCTGGGTGGGTGGGAAGGAGGACTTGCAGCACTATCCATAGTCACAAGCACCTCCCCTCACACACCCCACAACACAAACTCCACAGAACCCACCTGGTAGAATGCAATGCCCCCATCCTAACACAAGATCCCACAAAGAACCACCACCCTGGGTTATGTTGTGTGAAGCACAGGGACACTCTTGGGACTTTTAGCCAAACAACTGCCAGGACAACACTCCCAGCCATCCTGTCAGCACAGCCAGCCCACCCCACAGGGAAGCAGAGTCAAAGGAAGGAAGCATGGGCATGCTGGGAAGGGGGTGGAGGCAATAGCATGATGGGAGTCGTAGTCACAGCTGTACATCCCCCACCACATGGCCCAGCAAGCTCACACTCACGCATGCACATCCCACAGAGAGTAGAAAGGCCCATCAAAGATGTCTGACACTGTTGCTGTGTCGTGGGGAGCACAAGGGCATGCTGGGAACTGCACACCAACCAACAGCAGGACACCACTGTCAGCCATCTTGCCATTGCTCTCACACCCACACACACTGAACTCCCCACAAAAGCAAGTAAGTATGGGAATGCTGGGAAGTGGGGTGGAGGCAATAGCATGATGGGAGTCATAGTCACAGACATAGCTCACCCCCACAACTGTCCCATCAACACCACCCTGAACCATGCTCACATCACAGGGAGTGGATAAGGACTGACAAGATGGCTGACACTGGCTACTACTGTGGGGAGCACAAGGGCATGCTGGGAACTGCACACCAACCAACAGCAGGACAGCACTGTCAGCCATCTTGCCATTGCTCTCACACCCACACACACTGAACTCCCCACAAAAGCAAGTAAGTATGGGAATGCTGGGAAGTGGGGTGGAGGCAATAGCATGATGGGAGTCATAGTCACAGACATAGCTCACCCCCACAACTGTCCCATCAACACCACCCTGAACCATGCTCACATCACAGGGAGTGGATAAGGACTGACAAGATGGCTGACACTGTCTACTGCTGTGGGGAGCACAAGGGCATGCTGGGAACTGCACACCAACCAACAGCAGGACACCACTGTCAGCCATCTTGCCATTGCTCTCACACCCACACACACTGAACTCCCCACAAAAGCAAGTAAGTATGGGAATGCTGGGAAGTGGGGTGGAGGCAATAGCATGATGGGAGTCATAGTCACAGACATAGCTCACCCCCACAACTGTCCCATCAACACCACCCTGAACCATGCTCACATCACAGGGAGTGGATAAGGACTGACAAGATGGCTGACACTGGCTACTGCTGTGGGCAGCACAAGGGCATGCTGGGAACTGCACACCAACCAACAGCAGGACACCACTGTCAGCCATCTTGCCATTGCTCTCACACCCACACACACTGAACTCCCCACAAAAGCAAGTAAGTATGGGAATGCTGGGAAGTGGGGTGGAGGCAATAGCATGATGGGAGTCATAGTCACAGACATAGCTCACCCCCACAACTGTCCCATCAACACCACCCTGAACCATGCTCACATCACAGGGAGTGGATAAGGACTGACAAGATGGCTGACACTGGCTACTGCTGTGGGGAGCACAAGGGCATGCTGGGAACTGCACACCAACCAACAGCAGGACACCACTGTCAGCCATCTTGCCATTGCTCTCACACCCACACACACTGAACTCCCCACAAAAGCAAGTAAGTATGGGAATGCTGGGAAGTGGGGTGGAGGCAATAGCATGATGGGAGTCGTAGTCACAGACATAGCTCACCCCCACAACTGTCCCATCAACACCACCCTGAACCATGCTCACATCACAGGGAGGGGAGAAGGACTCACAAGATGGCTGACACTGGCTACTGCTGTGGGCAGCACAAGGCCCTGCTGGCAACTGTGCACCAACAAACAGCAGGACACCACTGACTGACATCCTGAGAGACAACTTCCACTCCCTGCAATGCAAGCACAGTCCATGGTGGGATAACTGACTGGCTGGGTGGGTGGGAAGGAGGGCCGGCTGTCAACTAAACACAACCAATGCAGACCATGTTCACACCCCAAAAAATACATAGAAATGCCCAAATAATGCAGGACAATGTGCCACACCAATATCAACCCCTGACTGTGACGACTTAGGACAATGCAATGTACAGGCCCGCACCCAGAGGCACAGTCACAACTGTCATGTGTGTCAACCATTGATGCCTGCAGAAACATAACATACATTGTGTGTGTCTCCCAAAAACAGGTGATGATGGGGACACAGCAGCAGACGCTGAGGAGTCCCAGTCCCAGGCTCAAGAGGATGCGGAGTTCACTGGCGTCATACAGCCTCTGTCCTCCTCGGACGAAGAAGACCAACCTGGCACATCCGGTGCAAGTCTACATGCAGCACCAGCAGGACCACCAGCTGCAGCACCAGCAGGACCACCAGCTGCACCCCCTGCACCCACCCCTCCAACGACTGTCACCACAAATACCATCCCTGCCGACATGGACAGAACAAGGAGCAACACCAGCACAGGGACCCTGGACCAACCTGGGGCCATGGACACCACAACCACCACCAACCCCCAAGGTGGACCAGGGTCATCTGTGCGTGCCACTGCACACACTGCACATGTCAGCAGGGGTGGTGGGAGGGGTGGGAGACAGAGGTCGCTGCTTGCAGAGGTTGCTGGTGTGCATGATGACCCACAACTGGTACGCATAGCTGATGCGTACCAGTCCAGCACCGGAGACCTCAGCCAGGTAGTGGGGCTCCTCAGAGACATGAAACAGCAGCAGGCTGCCCATCATGCCCGCTTGGACTCCCACATGTCCCACGTGGAGTCACACATGTCCCACGTGGACTCACACATGTCCCGCGTGGAGTCCAAGTGGGATGCACTGCATGAGATGACGGCGGTGCACAGGGACACTTTACAATGCCTCCGCCAGATGAACAGCAACCAGTCCACACCTCCCTGTGTGCCAACAACATCTGGTGCCGATCAAACTGCAACTGCCACAGGGAGGGAGGATGACTCTGGCGGAGAGTCCCCTGCACAGCAGCAGCCTGTACTTGAGGGCCCCCCCCCCAAGAAGAGGGGTCGTCCGAGGAGGGGCAAGTGAGAGGCCGATGGCCAAGCGCAACTCCCAGGAAGCCTGAACCTGTTCTGGATGTTCACCTTTGTGCACAGACTGTTCACCCTGTTGACGGCAACACTACTCCCACACATTGCATGGGGAGTACAAGTTGGACCAATGTGTCAGACAACTGTGGCCCCGATACTGGGGATTCTGTCTACCAGGACTTTCAATTCACCTAGGAACTTCGGATTGCAAGATTTATGTACAGCACTACCCATCCTATGCACTATTCACACAAATGTATCACAATAAACACACTAATACACCATACTTGCCTCTGTTGTGATTCCAACGTGGGTGCTGTTATGGGGATGATGAACTGCAAAATTACACTGTGTATGCGAACTGCAACAGCAAGGACAACACAGGCATGTGAGTAAAGGCAACGTGACACATATGAGGGAGACACACCACCAGGGCTACACAACACATACACACCTAGGCCATCTGACTCATTGCCTACACTGATGTTGCCAGGGAAGACGGTGCAATGCACAGACACCACACCCATTCCCAGTTGTAGTCAAGTAGCCCACAGGTGCAGTAAGCAAATGGCAGTCAAATGTGTGACCACAGACAACGCACATCACAAAGTGAAGCACAGGTTTATTACACAGTTGCAACATGTCGTAACCACTACAGATGCAAGGTAATCCCACCTGGCAGCGGGCACACAGTCAACAACTGTAGACGGAAGGAAGTCCATGGGTGTGGCGCACATCACCTGTAGGGACACAACAGCTACCAGCCTGGAAGTGCAATCACGTCGTCGGTGGACACAGTTGACCAAACGAATCTGAAAGTACCCTGTGAAGGACAGAAATGACACACAGTCAAAAGCAATGGAGTACAGGACAGAACAGCAAAACTCATGCACAATACATGTTACAAGATACCCACCCAGAACCAAGTTAGCATGTCAACACTGTTGGGGAGTACAGCCCACCTGTAAGCACACATCGCAACACACATCCAGTCAAGTAGCCCATGGACACACTCCAACAGCACCAGAGCACCACCTACACATCATGCCAACTCACATCATTGACATGACACCTCAGGATACTCACATTCAGCTAAAGAAGTTGGTGATGAGCTGTGTGCGGACATCACCATCATCATCATCATCATCGTCACTGGCATCGTGGTCCAGGCCAGGATCCTCCACAGGTGGCGGATGTTGGTCATTGTGATCCTGGATGAGAGGCAACTCCTTCCGCACTGCCAGGTTGAGGAGCATGCAGCAGACGATGATAATCTTGCACACTTTTGCAGGGGCATAAGGGAGGGACCCTCCGGTCTTGTCCAGGCAGCGGAAGCGGCTCTTCAGGAGACCAAATGTCCGCTCAATCACTCTCCTGGTCCGACCATGTGCCTCATTGTAGCGCATCTGGGCTGGTGTCACAGGGTTCCTGAGGGGTGTCAGCAACCACGGCATGTTGGGGTATCCCGAGTCACCTACGGACAGACAAGTGCACATTAGCTGACTTGGAAAAGTGGGCGGAATACTACAGATCAGATCACACACACTGGCACAAAGTCAGTACACACCGACAAGCCAGGCACGCTGGTTCTGCATCTGTGCCATCATCCTGGGGATGCGACTACTCCTCATCACAAAGGCATCGTGTGCTGAACCAGGGAAACGGGCACACACGTGTGTGATGGTCATGTCTGCAAGACACACCACCAGTGCATTGACCGAGTGGTAGTGCTTGCGGTTCCTGTAGGCCTGCTCCTGGGCCTGTGGTGGTACCAAAGCCACATGTGTCCCATCAATGGAGCCAATGACATGCGGCATCCTCCCCAGGGCATAAAAGTCACTCTTCACGTCAGTGAGTCGTCGCAGTCCAGGGAAATAGATGTACCGGTTCAGGAATAGCAACATTGCCGCCAAAACATCGCGGAGCACACGGCTCAACATGGTCTGTGACATCCCACCAGCAGTCGCCACAGTATGTTGGAAGGTACCGGTGGCAAAGAAGTGTAGGGCTGCCATCACCTTCACCTTGGGGGTCAGCGCTGTAGGATACGGCCGGCCAGGCTGCAAATGTGGGGACAACTGCACTGCCAAATCCTCAATCAGCTGCCTGGTGAAGCGGTAACGTCGGATGCTGTCCCGTTCCACCATCGTTGCCAGGTCTGGCAATGGTCAATGGACAGCAGGAGCCCTGCAGTGCAGAGGAGAAGTAAGCAAGATTGTCAGTCACCCCACATATGCGGCATTGAACACACTCAATATCCCAACATACATCATTATGAGGCACAACTACATGAAATGTGCAGTTCCGTAAGGACATGTATGGTACATACATGGCCAACATCTGTCAACAGGGTCCAACAGGTGGCATCAATTAGTCACAGGTTGGCCCATTGGATATCATGAGGCCGTGTCACAGTTCCCATCTCCTGCTGCCGTGTCACAATCACCCCCCACAGTGACATGTGAGGACAGATGTGCCCCAGGCACCACAGCTCAACGACAGGTACATTTGCAGGGACCCTGTATTGCCACATGGACACTGGCATTACATGGAGTATCATGTATACACCACAGCAAAACAACCATGACCCCCACAGGTAGTGGTCCCACTTGCCACGGCAGGACAGACATGGACGTCTGTGACACACACACGCACAACATCAAAGTCCATGCACACACAACCTGGATGTGGAGACTGTCTCCCATTGTGCACATGAAATCAGAGACATTGTAAACACTACATGCACAAAGACTGTGGAGGACCATCACTATTGTGCCACTGGGACACCCTGGCTCAAACATACCGTCCCACATGGGACTCACGGGGTATGTGACATGACATACACATACACCACCGTGAAATGTGACCATGGCACATGCACAGATATGAACAGTTGCACATCACAGTGGTCATGTACACGTAACACCCAGGATCCTGTCCCCATTAACACGTGCACAGCCTGGGGGTGGCTGCCCACAGGTGACACCCACAGGACAACATGTACACCAACATACACACAATAGGAAATGCAGCCTTACATGCCTTATGATAAAGTTTGGACAGGCTGTCGTGATGTAGGTGTGCCCCTCACTCCCTGGGAGCTATCTGTGGCTGGCATATGTCCATCTGAGACAGGCATGCTGACCTATGCCAGTCACATGTACAGTGATGCGTTGAACCGCAATGGACCGATCGGTGCCCCCGGCCGGCCCATTGCATTCAATGTGTGCGGGTACGCGTTGTACCCCTGTACGCGTTGTACTGCAATGGACCGATCGGTGCCCCCGGCCGGCCCATTGCATTCAATGTGTGCGGGTACGCGTTGTACCCCTGTACGTGTTGCACCGCAATGGACCGATCAGTGCCCCGGCCGGCCCATTGCATTCAATGTGTGCGGGTACGCGTTGTACCCCTGTACGCGTTGTACCACAATGGACCGATCGGTGCCCCGGCCGGCCCATTGCATTCAATGTGTGCGGGTACACGTTGTACCCCTGTACGCGTTGTACTGCAATGGACTGATCGGTGCCCCGGCCGCCCATTGCATTCAATGTGTGCGGGTACACGTTGTACCCCTGTACGCGTTGTACTGCAATGGACCGATCGGTGCCCCCGGCCGGCCCATTGCATTCAATGTGTGCGGGTACGCGTTGTACCCCTGTACGCGTTGTACTGCAATGGACCGATCGGTGCCCCCGGCAGGCCCATTGCATTCAATGTGTGCGGGTACGCGTTGTACCCCTGTACGCGTTGTACTGCAATGGACCGATCGGTGCCCCCGGCCGGCCCATTGCATTCAATGTGTGCGGGTACGCGTTGTACCCCTGTACGCGTTGAACTGCAATGGACCGATCAGTGCCCCGGCCGGCCCATTGCATTCAATGTGTGCGGGTACGCGTTGTACCCCTGTACGCGTTGTACTGCAATGGACCGATCGGTGCCCCGGCCGGCCCATTGCATTCAATGTGTGCGGGTACGCGTTGTACCCCTGTACGCGTTGTACTGCAATGGACCGATCGGTGCCCCGGCCGGCCCATTGCATTCAATGTGTGCGGGTACGCGTTGTACCCCTGTACGCGTTGTACTGCAATGGACCGATCGGTGCCCCCGGCCGGCCCATTGCATTCAATGTGTGTGGGTACGCGTTGTACCCCTGTACGCGTTGTACCGCAATGGACCGATCGGTGCGCACCCATTGACAATGGGCTTGCCTGGCAACGGACGCGTTTTCGAATTTCGAACGAGTCGGTTGCTGGAAAGTCAGTTGGTCACCCACAACAATGTTGCAAAATCATGTATGTCATGAAGTTGAAGATTTGAAGGATGCTGTGGGCGTGTTTTGGTGCTGCTATTCCATGGATTGGCCAGATTCAGAAGATGCAAACGACTTGGACCTATCACTTTGGACACAAGGGACAGTGTCTGCCTCTCCAGCACATATATATTGCTGGCTGTTCCCCTGAGAGCTCACTTGCCTGCACTACATGCTCCAGGACGACATCTGCCACTGCACTGCTGCTGTCTCTGCCCCTCTGGACCCTGCAATGGCACGTACTGTGGAGAGAGCCCCAGCCTTCAGCCTTGAGGAGAACCAGGCCCTGCTGGACAGCCTACTTCCACAGTACAGCAAGCTGTATGGGACACCAGGGGAGCAGGTGAGTGTTCTGTGCACTGCCTTTCTGAATGTGCATTTTGTCTGACTAGCAAGGCTGGAAGTCTGCACGCCACTGGCTAGCAGGCTCACTGAGTAGTTGTCACCCCCCATAGTGTGTAGTGACATGCACTGGACAGGTATGGTGCAGTGACAGTGCATTTGAACAAGGTTTTACTTCCCATGCAATGATACCATGTAGTGACGTCTGGCAAACTGTCCATGGGCAGCTTTGCACTGCCTGTGTACATCATGTGCCCCTGTGATTGAGACATGTATATACAACTGTGTCATGCACGGATATGTTGCATGTGTAGTAATGGCCTTTTCACTTTGTCATCCTGACAGGTTAATGCCCATCGGAAGCAGGAGATCTGGAAGGACATCGTCCGGGCCGTCCGGTCCGTGGGGGTCTACAAGCGCCGGATCCGCAACTGCCAGAAGAGGTGGCAGGACCTTCGGGGCTGGACCCGGAGGATTGCACGGGTCCAGCTGAAGCTGTCGCCTCCTCGCAGGAGGGGCGGAACACGGACCCTGACCCCCCACATGCTCCAGATCCTGGTGGTGGTGTTTCCAGACCTGGATGGGCAGCTGAAGGCCAGACAGCAGCAAGGAGGGGGTGAGTCAAAGACTGCACTGTGAACTCTGTATTACATGCTTTGGGCCCTCCTCTGGCCTGGTTCAACTGCCACAGTGCAGCAGTCATGTTGTCCAGGAGCCATGTCCCTCTATTGTGCACTGCCCACTGCTCATCTGATACCCAGGTGTGGCCCTTACATTCAGGGAATTGTGTCACTTGGGACTGTGTCCTTGCAGTTTGCTTCACTAAAGGTGGGGGACAGCATCTGTTTCCCTAACTCTGTTGTGGGCATCATGGGTGGGTCCATTGTTCACACAACGCCTGTGTTCGGACATGTAATCTGCGTGTTGCTTTGATATGCGGTCCACTTGCTGAGCTGAGCCACCACATGTGCCTGGGGTATGTGGCACACGCCCATGCAGCGGGTGGGAACAATGTTTGGGCCCCAGGAGTGTGCAGGTTACGTGTGTCACACATACATAGCCAGCTATCCACTGTCCAGGGCTCATCCCTCATTCATGTGGAGCAGGACAGTCATGCCTACTCCAGGCCATGCAATGCACTCTGTACTCCCACTCCCGTGTATCAGCTGACACATTGTGCTCAGTGATTTGACCCCTCAGGTGTCTGCCTCTGTGTCAGTGTGCTGTGGATTAGTTGCCAGGACTGCTGGGGTGTTTCTTGGTAGGGGCTCAGCATGCCCCTGGAGATGTGACCATAGGAGACGATACTTGTGTGTCACATAGGTGTTTGATCAGCTGCCCGTGCAGACTGGGGTATGCGAATGTGAAGTTCAGGCAGCTGTTCTCCATTCACAGCAGATTGTGAGGGGCTCAGGTTCAGAGGGTAGTGTCACAGGTCTCCCATATGTCCAATAGGTATGACCTGGACAGATGAGGGTTAAGATGATGTGTTGTGTGGGGGATGTACATGTGCACTTGTGCAGCTCCAGGACTTGCATTCCCCATGACCTACTATTGTGACACAGTGCATAGTGTTGTTGTCTGGCTGCCAAGTCATACATCACTGAGACAGTGATGTATGACTTAGCAGTCATGCCTCTGCCATGGCATGTGTCAACTTATTGGTGGTCCTGCAGGGGAGTGACATGTGCTACATGCACACCATTGTGGCGATGGCTATCAGGACATGGGTGCATCATGGTGTCTGTCGCTGGTATGCATCACATGCATTTCCTATTTGACTCTGGGCATCCCTTTCATCCGGAAACCTGTACTGACTCAGTGGCAAGAGCTGTGATGTGTGCATGTCCACATGCCACACCGTGTCCTCTGCACTGTCCAACTACTGTGTACTTGGTGCATGTGTCCACACTGGGGTGTTGCAATCCAACAGACACCAGACAGATGGGTGCAAGGCCATGTGGGATGTGAGTGCCATGCTTGGCATCAGACTGACAATTGGCTTCTCCTGTTCAGTTAGGGCACTTTTAGCAATGTACAACTAATGATGCCAGGGCTTGCTCTGTAATGTGCTGTGCTCACAGTGGTGTGTGCGTTTGGTGCAGGTGACTGATGTCTGTCTGTTTCCCCATTGTTTGCAGATACATCCACGGCCACGGAAGGGGACAGCTCCATGGACCAGGAGGAGCCAGAGAGCCAGACTGGGTCAGCAGCCGAGGAGTGGTCGGAGGGACCCAGTGGCATGGAGGGCGAGGGGAGCCACACCGAGGAGTCCTCAGCACCATCCACCTCAGCTGAGGACCAGAGCAACTCGGAGGATGACTCCCTTATGGAGGCGGGTGTCAGCAGCCACCACACCCCAGCTAGTGTTGCTGTCCCCGCCACCACCAGCACCACCACCGCCCTCCCATCGGCTCCCATTCCCCAGGTCTGTGGAGGCTCCCATGTTCGGGAGCGTGTCTCCTTTGGGCCAGGCACCGCACCCCCTGCCCCTGTGTCCCCTGCTGCCCTGAGTGAGGAGTCTGTGTACTTCCTTCGCCAGCTCCATGTAGGGCAGACAGCCATGCTGAGTGTCCTCCATGCGCACACCGCTCTGTTGACTCAGCTGGTGTCGTTCATGGAGGGCATCTCATCGGGCATGTCTGACCTACAGAGGGGCAATAGGTCCATGGACTCCTCCCTGACGGCAGCAGTGTCCCTCCTCAGACAGTCCCTCACCCCTCCTGCCTCTGCTCCATCCACACTCCCCAGCACCTTACCCGTCCCAAGCACACACACAACGGCACAGGCACACACCAGCACACACACGTCCAGCACACAGACACACACGCCACAAACAAAACGCACACGCACGCACAGTCAGGGGACTGAAACCAGACTCACAGGGGATGGGGCCCTGGTACACACACACGCATCCACGGGCACTGCGCAGTCCTCAGTTGCCTCTCCCTCCAAAACACCCTCCCTTGCCTCACCTGCAACCCCAAAGACCCAGCGCCTCTTCCTCAGTGACCTCGGCCTCTTCCCCTCTGATCCAGCTGCTCCAGCATCCAGGGGGAAGAGGAAGCCCCCCCACATGGAGCAGAGTGCCCCTCGCCCCGGACACCCTCCCCCAGGCGCAGACAGACTGAGGCCCCCACCCGCAAGTCCCCCCGGAGTGGTAAGAGCAAGACCCCGACGCCGCCCTGCAGCTCAAGCACCAGGTCTCCTTCCTCCATCCCTCAGGCCCCCACTCCACAGGTGCCCCCACCACACCCTGCCCCAGGTTCCCCCACCCACAGATATACCATCCCCAAGAGGATCCGGCCTTCTCCCCCTGCCACTTGCTCTCCCGGCACCGCTGCGCTTGTCTGTGCCACTGATGTGGTGAGGGTGTCCTCCCCTCTGTCCAGCCCACCTTGCCTGTTCCCCATTCTCCTCCCCTGGTGGTAGGCACTGCAGTGGAGTCCACTACCACCCTGTCTGACTTGGGCACTGCAGTGGCGGACCTGTCCACTCCATCTGCAGGGTCCACTGCAGTCGTGCCGGCACCCACAACATCTGAGCCATGCCCCCAGTTGTGCCGGCACACACCATGTCAGACACCTCCACTGCAGTTGTCAGTGGCTCTCCAGCACCCACCACCCCTTCCCTGCTTCCTCCTGGTGAGCCCTGATCCTGTCCCTGCGGTGCCTGGCCTACCCCCGGTTGCCCCTCCTAGTGGATTGTCCCTGGTTGTGTGCAGGCATGTGTAGGGTGGCATCTGCCACTGTCACCCACTTGTGACTTTGTTGATGGACTGGCCATTGGCCTTTGTTTATTTTCTACCGGACTTCTACTTTTAATGCCACATATGCTGAATAAAGCAACTTTTTGTTCTCTAGTGCTTTTGCTTCTGATGTACATGATGTTGATGATGCTAACCATGCCCTTTCTGCAGTGATGGTGATATTTGGTCTCATGATAATGAAGTGTTACTGTGCAGGAACCCATGTGGTCCAGGGGGAATGTGTCCTATCCTGTGGTGTATCCATGTCATCCATAGCAGCATCTGAGGGTGTCATGTGTTCAGTATTTGGCAATGGGATTTCCTACTTAGATTGGCTATTTCTCATCTGTGGCTTCCACCCCTGCACATCTGTTGTGCCTGCCATTGTTCAATTCGTCTACTTCCCTGACCAAGTGGCCATCTCCAGTGGACATGCAGGTTTGGGCATCAATGGGGAAGGACTCATCTGTGTTGTCAGTGCAACATTGCTATACAAGTGTGTTGGATCTGTGCTGATGATTCCGTTGGCACTTCCATGACCAGGCTGATGTTACGGGAGCCCTCATTTGGTGCTAATTGTTGATTGTGTGACCAAGTGCTCAGCTGACATGATGGGGCCCTACTGAGGCAACATATGGCACAGCTTTCCTCTCACAGGAGTGGAGTCCCCTCATGGCAGTGTGTACTCCTGTGACATTGCCTGCGCCCAAGGTGTGTGTTGTATGTGCATGTCTGTGTGTTCACTTCCGTTTAGCTGTGCATGCTGTGATCCCTAGTGTTGTACCTGTTTGTGATGCTAGCTGAGTTGACCTATGTTCCCCCAAAGTCTTCGCCCTGGGTTCTCTGTGATGTGGGTGCATGGCACATTACTGGTCATCAGGGTGTCACCCATAGGTGTGTTTGCTGTCAGGGCTGAGTTTGTGTGCAGACGCAGATGGGTCACAGCCAGGTTTCCCCTTGGCACTTGTTGTTTGCCCCTGTCATGTGATTTCCAGTTTGTGTTATCTTTCAGTGATTGTGACACGTTGTGTGTGTGACTGCTGGCACTCCTCAGGGTCCGGGCTGCAATGTTGGTTGTTGTCTATGTGTGTTCTTTGTGGGTGACCTTGGCTTCTTCATTGGTGTGTGACTGTGGCTGGGATCCCATTGGTTGGTGTGGTATTGCCGTCATGTCCATGTACAGCGTAGTGTGCAGTGTGTCAGACATTCAGGAGTCTTGTTGAGTGGCCATGTGTGATGTGTTTCTGCACCTTGGTTCCCACCCACCACCCTGGAATAGTCATGGGTGCATGTGCAATGTCACCAGTGCATGTGTGCTTCACTGCTGCACATTGTTGGAGGTCGAGGGGTGTGGTGTTGAGTGTGTGCAGATGAGAGTTGTTGCCCGGCTAGGCCCCTGCCTCCATGTTGGCCTTGGCTTACTGGCCATGCTGTTTGATTTGTGCTTGTGTAGGTGTGATGGTAGTTAGTTGCTCAGGACACATGACTGTGGTTCACAGTGTGAACCACATTTAGCTTTGTCATCACAGTGGGATTGTAATGCAGCCCAGGGTCACCACATTGTGGGGGCCCTGGGGGTGGTGCTGTGGTGTGTCTGTGTCTTGCTGTGTCAGTTGCTGTCCCTACGTGCCTGTGTGACATGTGTGATTTGTGCTCCCTCTCATCTGACAATGCCTGCTTGCCCACATAGGGGATTTGGATCCATGAGTTACCTTTGTGTGGCACTGTATGCACATCTGTATGATTGGTATTCAGGACTCCTCATGTGTTGTGTGGTTGCCTGGGGACACTGGCACCCCCCCTCACCTGTTGTGTATGATGTGCAGTGTGGGTCTGCCTGTTTGTGTTTGTGCATCTGCACCACTGCATTGGCATATCTTGGGTGTGCCATTGGCTGTATGTAGTTTGGTGGGTTTCCCCTGCTGTCCCTGGGACTCCTAGGTCATCGGTCAGCACAATGATCATGGTTTGTGTGTCCCATTGCTGCCATGGTATGGTATCTGTTCACCTCACATCTGCAGTCTCCACAGGGTATCTGCATTTGTGTGCCCATTGGTGCAAATATGTGGGTCTGCATTCTGATGTTCACTTCTGTCATTGTGTCATTGATGATTGTTGACTGTGTCAGCCCCCATGGGTGTTGTTTGTCTGCACATGGCCAAAGGTATGTCTTATTTGCAATGCAGTATTTGGCTCCCCCAATTTATGTTGCAATGGGACACATACACTACTTTGCCACTGATGTGTTTGTTGTTCTGTGACCAGGAATCATCCATGCAGTTTGGCAGTTGCACCTCTTTCTTTGTCAACACTTACCTTTTGGTCACTGTGATGATGGGGGTTTGGACCCCATTGCCACAATGTTCAAAATGTGCTTCAGCTATGGACCCCACACTTACATTTTGGTCACTGTGATGATGGGGGTTTGGACCCCATTGCCACAATGTTCAAAATGTGCTTCAGCTATGGACCCCACACTTACCTTTTGGTCACTGTGATGATGGGGGTTTAGACCCCATTGCCACAATGTTCAAAATGTGCTTCAGCTATGGACCCCACACTTACATTTTGGTCACTGTGATGATGGGGGTTTAGACCCCATTGCCACAATGTTCAAAATGTGCTTCAGCTATGGACCCCACACTTACATTTTGGTCACTGTGATGATGGGGGTTTGGACCTCATTGCCACAATGTTCAAAATGTGCTTCAGCTATGGACCCCACACTTACCTTTTGGTCACTGTGATGATGGGGGTTTAGACCCCATTGCCACAATGTTCAAAATGTGCTTCAGCTATGGACCCCACACTTACATTTTGGTCACTGTGATGATGGGGGTTTGGACCCCATTGCCACAATGGTCATGGCCTGCTTGCATTGTGGGTGCCACACACATATATGTGTGGCACATGTGCTAGGGGTCACATTGTATGTTCAAAGTCATGTTCGGTGTTGTAGGCATTTGACACAGTCTACACACGCTTGTCATGGTGTTGGGGGATGTCTTCTTCTTGCATTCCCTAGGTTGTGGTGTGCTGGTTGTGTCATGCATTGTCCATCCTATGAGTGGGGATGGTAGTAGTGGTAGGCATCCAGCCCCCCCCTGGGTGAGGGTGGTAGTGGTGGTAGGCATCCAGCCCCCCCTAGGTGAGGGTGGTAGTAGTGGTAGGCATCCAGCCCCCCTGGCTAAGGGTGGTGGTAGGCATCCAGCCCCCTGGGTGAGGGTGGTGGTAGGCATCCAGCCCCCCTGGCTGAGGGTGGTAGTAGTGGTAGGCATCCAGCCCCCCTGGGTGAGGGTGGTAGTAGTGGTAGGCATCCAGCCCCCCTGGCTAAGGGTGGTGGTAGGCATCCAGCCCCCCTGGGTGAGGGTGGTAGTAGTGGTAGGCATCCAGCCCCCTGGGTGAGGGTGGTAGTGGTGGTAGGCATCCAGCCCCCTGGTTGAGGGTGGTAGTAGTGGTAGGCATCCAGCCCCCCTGGCTAAGGGTGGTGGTAGGCATCCAGCCCCCCTGGGTGAGGGTGGTAGTAGTGGTAGGCATCCAGCCCCCCTGGCTAAGGGTGGTAGTAGTGGTAGGCATCCAGCCCCCTGGCTAAGGGTGGTGGTAGGCATCCAGCCCCCTGGGTGAGGGTGGTAGTAGTGGTAGGCATCCAGCCCCCCTGGCTAAGGGTGGTAGTAGTGGTAGGCATCCAGCCCCCCTGGCTAAGGGTGGTGGTAGGCATCCAGCCCCCCTGGGTGAGGGTGGTAGTGGTGGTAGGCATCCAGCCCCCCTGGCTAAGGGTGGTGGTAGGCATCCAGCCCCCTGGTTGAGGGTGGTAGTAGTGGTAGGCATCCAGCCCCCTGGCTAAGGGTGGTGGTAGGCATCCAGCCCCCCTGGGTGAGGGTGGTAGTAGTGGTAGGCATCCAGCCCCCTGGCTAAGGGTGGTAGTAGTGGTAGGCATCCAGCCCCCTGGCTAAGGGTGGTGGTAGGCATCCAGCCCCCCTGGGTGAGGGTGGTAGTAGTGGTAGGCATCCAGCCCCCCTGGGTGAGGGTGGTAGTAGTGGTAGGCATCCAGCCCCCTGGGTGAGGGTGGTAGTAGTGGTAGGCATCCAGCCCCCTGGCTAAGGGTGGTAGTAGTGGTAGGCATCCAGCCCCCCTGGTTGAGGGTGGTAGTAGTGGTAGGCATCCAGCCCCCCTGGCTAAGGGTGGTGGTAGGCATCCAGCCCCCTGGGTGAGGGTGGTAGTAGTGGTAGAGCATCCAGCCCCCTGGCTAAGGGTGGTAGTAGTGGTAGGCATCCAGCCCCTGGCTAAGGGTGGTGGTAGGCATCCAGCCCCCTGGGTGGGGTGGTAGTGGTGGTAGGCATCCAGCCCCCCTGGGTGAGGGTGGTAGTAGTGGTAGGCATCCAGCCCCCCTGGGTGAGGGTGGTAGTAGTGGTAGGCATCCAGCCCCCCTGGGTGAGGGTGGTAGTAGTGGTAGGCATCCAGCCCCCTGGCTAAGGGTGGTGGTAGGCATCCAGCCCCCTGGGTGAGGGTGGTAGTGGTGGTAGGCATCCAGCCCCCTGGCTAAGGGTGGTGGTAGGCATCCAGCCCCCCTGGCTGAGGGTGGTAGTAGTGGTAGGCATCCAGCCCCCCTGGCTAAGGGTGGTGGTAGGCATCCAGCCCCCCTGGGTGAGGGTGGTAGTAGTGGTAGGCATCCAGCCCCCCTGGCTAAGGGTGGTGATAGGCATCCAGCCCCCTGGGTGAGGGTGGTAGTAGTGGTAGGCATCCAGCCCCCCTGGGTGAGGGTGGTAGTAGTGGTAGGCATCCAGCCCCCTGGCTAAGGGTGGTGATAGGCATCCAGCCCCCTGGGTGAGGGTGGTAGTGGTGGTAGGCATCCAGCCCCCCTGGGTGAGGGTGGTAGTAGTGGTAGGCATCCAGGCCCCCTGGGTGAGGGTGGTAGTAGTGGTAGGCATCCAGCCCCCTGGCAAAGGGTGGTAGTAGTGGTAGGCATCCTGCCCCCTGGGTAGGGGTGGTGGTGCGCATTCAGGCCCCTGTGTGCATATGTGGCATTGGTGATGGGCATCCCGCTCCTATGGTGCTGCTGTTGCTGGTGTAAGTATATTCTGCATCCCTCTGTGTGTGTGTGATGTGTCGTGTACGTGTTGTATGTGTTTTGTGGTTGGTGTCTGGCTTACCTTCTGCGCCGTACGCGTCCGTGCCTGTTCCGGTAGTAAATGTAGAATATTGGTATGATCGGGACGAAGGGATTCATGGTTGGTTCGTGTCGTTCGTCCTTCTCGTTGCTTCGCGTCGTCCTCGTCGCTTCGCCTCGTCCTCGTCGCTGGCGTGTTCGTCTCGTAGCCGTGGATCGTGTTGTGGCGCGAATCGGAGCTTATGTGCGCCTCTCCCAGATGCTTTGACGTGCCGTGCGTAGCGACGGGTTCGGCGCGTACGGAAGCGCATCGTACTCGTTCGGCCGGACGGAGCTGCATTTTTCCTTCCGTGCGACTCGATTCGGCGTTTCCGGATTCGCTTCGGTCGGGGAACAGGACCTGGTTTGGGTGAGTACGGCTCGGCCGGATTCTGTGCTGTTGTGCGCATCGTACTTACTCGTTCGGTGTGCTGTACGGATCGGTCGGGAAACAGGCTTTCGCATGGCTTTTTTCCCGACCGAATGCTATTGGGTGCGCCTCCGACCGAGATCGGAATCGGCCCCTAAATTTTGAATTTGCACCAGTCACACATGACCCCAAGTACCTTTTCACCACTAGTGACTTCTAAGCACTGGTTTCACATTTAATCTTTAAAAATTCATATCTCAACTTCTACTTATTGGATTTTTGTCTTTTTGGTCTTGTTTTACCCAGATAAATATTCTCTATTTGTGGAGTCTTTTGTGGTGTTTTCATTGAGTTACTGTTATTTAAGAGTTGCACAAATACTTTACACATTGCCTCTTAAGTTAAGCCTGACTGCTCTGTGCCAAGCTACCAGAGGGTGAACACAGGTTAATTTAGAGAGTGTATCTGACTTATCTTGATTAGGGTTGTGCTCGCTACTTGGACAGGGTGCAAACCTCTGCCAACTAGAGACCCCATTTCTAACAGCTGGTTCAACAGTGTGCAGTATCAAACGTGGACGATTGTGACAGTGAGCAGAGAGCACAGTAGTAGGTATCAGCATCAGCATGCAGTGTTAGTGTGTGCAGTGTCAGTACGGTCTATATAAAGGAAAGCTGTGGCAGAATTTGTAGCGTGAGAGTGTCAGCAGGAGTATCAGTGTCGGTTTGCAGAGAGATGTTGTCCATTGTCATATTATGCAGTGTGAATATGTACAATGCCAACAAATGCAAAACAAATTTGGGAAATTTAAGGGTCAAGAGTATTCAAATATTCATGTCACCGTGTGCTACGTCAGAGTCTCAAGTGTTGCAGTGGGCAGTGTCACAGCGGCAGACTTACACAATTGTGTACATTTATAAATCCCCACAAAAACTTTCACAAGAGTGGGATGGACTCAAAGGTGAACCCTGCAGAGGGCGTTTTCATGAAGATGGCGCTGTGGACGCACACGTGGTGTCATACCCACTCACAACCAATAAAAACAGCGAGGCAATAAGCCAATAGAACCGGAAGTGCACAGTTTTTTTCCATTCGTAAGAGCTGTTTTAAATAACACTAATTAGCCATTAAAGCCAAACCCCTGGCATTTAAAAACCTATTTACTTCCCCAAAGTATCAATCAAGCATTATCAGTTTAGAGAAATAAACAGCCTTCCTCCTCACAGTTTCTCCATACCTCCCTCTTCCATCTTTGATGTGCGATCCCTGCACGTGAAGCAGAATTTGGAAATAACCCTGCTTGCTATTCTTTGCATGCTCAGAGATCATCCCAGGCTCCAGGAAAGAATATTATTTGTTTGTTTGAACGACATCTAAGAGGTTTGGGGGCCTGTGGAGGGAAGAAAACACGGTGTGAGCAGCTCTTAGACCAGTACTCCTGCTCTCTGCTCGGATCCAGTGGCCCTCCCATTAGCCACTGCAGTGCAATAATTGAATCAATTCTACCAAGGCCCCCCGCATTGCTCATAAACTTCATACCAAAAGAGGATGCAGTCAGGCTCTCTCTGGATGCCACAGGGCTGGTACTCTGTGCACAGCACGCAGATACCTGCTACGGGGCTGCCTGAAGCGATGGCAGCATGTGTGGGAGGTGGCACGTGGCAGGTAGAGAAGCAGTCTAGGAAGTGTCATACACACTGTGCTTATCCCATCCTTCGTTTCCAACCTGGAAGCAAGTGTCTACACCTCTGTTTTCTTTCTTAGTATGGGCGCAGGTTGTACAGAGCACTACACATGTTTACCTCTATGTTCCCGCGTTTATGGAAAGATTGCAGACATATAGAATTATAGATGAGCAGTATTATGTAAAAGTGAATAATATGGATGTTTTTCACAAAGGGGTCGAGTAACCTTCAATAGGGCCCTCGTCAAAATCATCAGACCCTACTTTCAACTGCCACACACAGACAAGGAGTCAGGGGAGAGCCAATTCAGTAATTAATTTCAGCCGCTGGTTTCCGGTGCTCTGCGCCGGCACTTAATTGTGAACACCGGCGCTTGTGACAGTCTGCCACATTGGTGCAATGTCTGTGTAATTTAGAGATGAGCAAACTAACGGCTGTTTATTAATTCAGTCTACATTGAAACAATTCATTCCTGCCACCTAAGCCATTCTTATTACTTTGGGGCTCTGGATTAGTCTGAATTATCACACTTGTTGGAGTGTTGTGGTTCATAGTTGCATAGGTATTGCCGTTGGCAGTGCTGACAGGAGCAACGAGTGGTCAAAGCTGCAGTGGGCTCCTGACGAGGGCCCTGGCACATATTGTATTTCAAATGAAGCACTGAGAGCCATACATAACATGACATCTCCTCCTCCTGCCAAATGTAAAACAAAAATCTGCTTCCCACCCACTCACCCCCATCCTCTGTATCTTGCTCCTCTCCCTAAGCTGTGTCCTCTGCTCTCCACTCAAGCAGAGCGCCATTGTGGCACTGATAGATGCTCAGGGAGCCATATTAGAGTAGCCTGGAAATCCTGTATGATTTAGCAGCAGTGGAAAACAATTGTTCCCACTACTGCTATGCCATAGCAGTGAATAACCAGATTTAGGCTCTTGTAATCAAAATAGTGGAGCACAGTGAAATGCGTTCATGCAACTATTCCACACTAAGAGCAAGAGGTGTAGTCGTGACACCATCTCTACCAGCCCACATTTCTCTGACTATTGCATGCTGTAATATTCTTGTGATGTGCTGCTGGACATGGCCACTCTCTCTGTATTCTGAATTGTGAGGAGAGGCACATTTAGGTAACTGTGCCCCACAATCCTTTTATGCATGCCCCTGCATTTCTGCTTCTAAACACTCCACAGGTCAATATGCTATTGGCACATGTTGGTCCCACTAGGAGGATGACCCATGAGTGCTCCCCCTGCGTCCTATGAAGAGAAACAACCCGTCTGCAGACTAAAACCTCTGTGCCCAACACGGACATAGGTGTTCTACAGTATATTCACAAGAAAAGCTGGACACTTGGACATGCCTTGCATATATTCAGCCACTACTCTCACCTAGAAGAACACAACATCCAAAACCTCTCTTTACTTACCTTGTTGCCTTTGCAGGTTTCATTTGGACCCCTGTCTTCCATTCCATTATCCTCTTTACCTTCAGGGCAGCCAGACAGCTCCTTCCTGTTTCAAGCATCACTGGAGCATGAACCTGAAACCTCAGTCTTGTGCGGACGCAGATTTGAGGTTTCATCTGTGCGCCTTCACCCCACCCTTGCCAACTCTTTTACAACTAAATGTAGGGGTGACTGGCGTGTAACCACAGGTACTGCAAGGGTTAAACCTGCAGCAACCGTGACTACCTTTAGCAGTGGTGCTTTAGCATCTCACAGATAGTGGAGGCACTGAGGCGTGTCAGGGCCCTGAGGCCAGGGCTGGGATTTCCCCAGCCCAGGACAATCTCTCTGATGGATGGTGCTGGCACCTTCATGGTCTGTGCCAGCTATCAGACAGCACCACTAGCTGACTCAGACTGTCTCTCTCCAATCCCCAAATTGTGTCTATAGGAACACAGACAGAGTCCACTTTAACTATATTTTATTATACGCTATTGTATTTATAGGTGTAACATTCAACTCTGTCTTCATGACGCTCCTAGACAAATAAATAGGAATTCCTTCACAGAATAGCTCAAACAGGATCCTAATTAGGGTAAGGACCTAAAATCAGTGCTATTTTCTTATTTCCAAACGTTACTAAGAATTGCATTTGAGGAACCAGCAGCCAGTAACAGCATCTTTTCAGGATCTTTTAAACATGGAGACTTTCAGAAGGTTATCGTTGGAAGACCACCAATGTGGCAGCAGCATCTGATGAATAATTTCCTGGCGCAGAAAGTGGGAAAACATTCTTCTGGAAATCCTGGGTGACTAAGGGTCTGCTTGCTGTTAAACAGATTCTCATTGAAGTGGCCTGTAAGTAACGCCAAAAGGCCCTGGTACAACATTCACATGACAACCTGATTTTTTGAACTATTCTGGCTGACCTGGTAAGTTTTCTAGTGAAGGATTCCGATATTATGAGTTTCATGACCAGTGCTTTATATGATTACGCAAGTTGCACACTTAGGGCCTAATTACGAGAGGGTCAGTTAATTCCAACCCGTGTGCAAACCCCTGTTTACGCACGGGTTAGAATTATGAGCTCTGCTTTATTTAACACATCCCACATAACAAACAATTGGTGGCCAGCTGATTCTAGGAGAGAGGGCCAGGCTGTTTTTATGTGAACCCCATTATGGAGATTGCTTACTGGCTCTCGGTGTTGTGTGAGGTCCAGACCATTCTGTGCGAACCTGAGTGTCGATTTCACCTACTGGTTGTCCCTGGTAAATCTGCCATGGATGTCATAAGTGAACTTGATTAAGACACTTCCGGCCGCAGAATACACACATAGCAGTGTAGTTATAGAAAGAAGACTTTGCTTGGTTACATTTTAAACCAAATTTTGGTGATAGCAAACCGGGGGGGCATATTTAAAATGAAATGGCACAACATGGCGCAGCAAGCAATTTTGCTGTGCCGAGCCACGTCATTTAAAAAACGCAGGGATGCACCGTATTTACAAGAACACAGGGCCCGATTCACAGAACTAACTTACGACAAAATCCTAAACTTACTACCATTTTGGTATTCACAGAATGAACTTACTCATTTTGGTATTCACAGAATGAACTTACTCATTTTGGTATTCACAGAATGAACTTACTCATTTTGGTATTCACAGAAGGCACTTACACATTTTGTGTAACTTACTCATTTTGTGTAACTTACACATTTTGTGTAACTTACTCATTTTGTGTAACTTACACATTTTGGTATTCACAGAAGGCACTTACTCATTGATGAGTAAGTGCCTTCTGTGAATACCAAAATGAGTAAGTTCATTCTGTGAATACCAAAATGGTATTAAGTTCATTCTGTGAATACCCAAATGTGTAAGTTCATTCTGTGAATACCCAAATGTGTAAGTTCATTCTGTGAATACCCAAATGTGTAAGTTCATTCTGTGAATACCAAAATTGTTGTAAGTTTAGGATTTTGACGTAAGTTAGTTCTGTGAATCAGGCCCACAGTGCACCCCTGGGCTCTCCCCTGCGCTGCGATACGCTGGTTAAGCACAGATTAATTTAGTGACTTTTTGTGGTGACAAAGATTGTGGCTGTTGTTTGAGAAGGGCTTACACCCCCTCAGCCAACAACACAATTTTTCACAGATGTGTAATGTAAATGCTTTAGTTTTTTTAATGTTTATCTTATTCTTTATAATAACTGCTGGGATTGCCGTAATAATTATCATTATTCTTATATATAAGGTTTACATACTGATTGTAAGTAATTAATTGCTTCATATTGTAAACTACCAACAGATTTGTGTGATATTTCCTGGGCCAGGGGTGAAAGTGCATCCATCTGTAAACCAACTTCTGGGGAGAAATATTTCTCTGGCAAGGCTGTCTGACTCATAACACTCTGAATCTGGATGAACTTAACTTGTCATATAGAAGAGTGGAAAAAAAACCTGTCTGTTCACTTTTTTTCAAAGGGATGTGATATACCCCATGGGGTTGAGAAGACTTAACTGACTGTGCCCCCCAAATAAGGAGGCTCACAAAAACCACTTAGTCCTATTTTAGTCTATGCTTCAAACACTTTCAAAGCACTAGAAATGATAATGCCAACAAGAATTTAATCAATACTTGAAAATAAACGTTTTCTACCATAGACCATGAAACTGGAAAACATGTCACTTACAAAGACCACTTTTATATTATTTCAGTTCTTTGCAGTGTTGATCTGGTGAAAATACTTTGTTGCAGTTAAGAAATATGTCAACAGATGTGTGTGTTACCAATACCCCTCACTAAACCCCTTTACCAAACTGGATTTTGACTCAGTCGCATAATTCACTTAAGCAAATAGCACTCTGCTTTGAACCTTTACCATACCAAAGATAATTCTGTTGCTCAGTGATAGTTTTCAACAGATTTACATTCTTGCAACTGAAGCCACACTTGCCACGTAGGTTGTAGCCCTTTCTCTTGCACATTCGGTTACAGTAATTAGACAGTGTGAAAACACCCATTTTTGTTTGGATGTTGCTGCATGTATAGACGCTTGTGAATTTGTTTAATTCTAAAAATATAAAGTGACTGAGGGAAAATGTCCCTTTTGATGTGATCACCCCCATGTTTTCTGGTCTGATACTGCTGATTTCTTTACTCTGGCACTAGGACCCTGTTAACCAGATCACAGTGCATGTGCTCTGACCTCTAAAGTTTGACACAATTGGCTAACTCGTAATTGGCAACCTTAACCTTTCTATAAGGCCATTGTTTCTAGTGCGAAAATACACTCATGGTATGAAAAGTTAAATGTCACCTGTGTACTGCCTCACTTATTGTGCCATACACTAGTGTGACAAGGGAAACTGTCTTCAGGCCTTCCATTGTAGCCTTACTGCTGCAGTGTAAAACCTGCAGTGTGACCTATTAAAACAACGCTTTTCAACAGGTAAAAATCTTTCTTTTAAATATTATTAATTTACCTCTATGTAAGCCTTGTAGCCCACAAGGTAGAGTGCATGATATTTAAAAGCAAAATATGTTTTGCCTAGCAGTCCTATGTAGAAAACCAGAGTACAGATTAAAATACTGATACTGTATCTCAGGAATGGGGCAAGCAAGAAAAATAAATAAACCATTATTTTTAACAATGATTAAAAATACAATACAATGGTGAAGTCATTTTTTTAATAAATATAATTGAAAAGTAACTTTTTGAAAGTTACACTTTTCCTCCCTAAAGTGTAATCTTAAGGATTTTGGGAGCCCTAGGCAAGACATATTTTGGGGGCCCATGTAAGGATACATTTTTACTTTGTTACCCATTTCTTTTTAAAAGTTTGGCACTTTCTAACAGTGTTCTCATACACATCTGTAGTCATGGGAGACAGAGATGAGTATTTTAACTGTTTAATGCATGAGGAGGCAGTACGCCCCCTATTTCCTTTGCAGTTCCTCCGTGGATTTCTAATTTAAATAATGAGGCACATATGGAAGTATGGTGGCACGCGCGCCTGCCGTGTATGCTGTCTTGCATTTGACTTTTATTTGAAGGCCATTATGTGTGCATGTTAGACAAACCTGTGCCTTTGCTTTGTTTAGCTTTAAGTACATCATGAGGCCCGCACTAACTGGTGACCATTTGGGTATTGGTCACTTCCAGCCATGGTTGACAGACATCGGTATTTCTAATTTTACGAGATGTGCTTACCATATTTTGAAGCGCCACTCATGTATTGAGTTTGATTTTGAGAGTTTTAGTGATGCCTTGTCTAATGATCTGTGTAGGTCGTGGGATCTTATCTATTTTATTAGGGGACTTTGATGTTAATGCTGATAATGTCTTTTTGGTTTATTTACAGTCATATTTGGATGTTATTTGGATTTAGAAGTGATGAAAGTTTACAATGAACTCATTATACCAGTAAGATGAGGGAAAGTTAATTGTACTTCACAGTGGTTTGTACTGTGAGTGTTATCTTTTAGGGCTTGAGAAATAATGTGAATTCATGTCATTAAAAAGTTGATGCTACTGTGTGAGTCTGAATCACATCACCGCTCAAGATTTGAGAGATTAAGATTTATGTACGTTTGTGACAGTAGACTTTTCACTTGACAGTATGCCTATAGAGATTTTCGTAGTGAACTTCTTCATTGTTTCTTTGATATCAGGACACAGGATTTTGCAACACAATACATTGTGAGAGGCTTCGGCCACTGTTGTCAAACCCCATTCAAGTAGACACTTGCATACATCCATACCACTCTCAACCACTGTTGTTCACCATTTCTCTTTACTGTGCACATTCTTCTCCAGTGATTCTCTTTGTTGTTATGTTCTTAACGTCTTGTGATTTGGTTCTGAGTCTTCTCTTCACACTTTGCGGTCTTTGACGCACTATTTTATGTTCTCCTCATCTTCTATACCTTGGTCTTGCAGGCCACTGATGATTGCTCCTTGCATTTGCACCAAATGCACATATACTGAAAGAATCACTGTGGTAGGAATGTAATATTCGAGTTCTAAAGTGATGACTTGACAAACTTTTCATGTTAACATGATTGTGATGTCATACTTTTGTTAACAATAACTTCGTGTTATCTCTGTATATATCATTTCAGACCTGATGAAGCGGACACAAGTCCACGTGTTGGCAACTTCAGTGTCTGTATGATTTCAAGACTTATGTTTATATTATGTACTTTGTGGCGACTTTAATGTTTATGTCTTGACATTAGTTCATATTACATGAATTTATCTGATCGACATGTTATGTATCTGAGAACTATTTGCTTACCTTTTCAAATATATCCTTTTATAACATAAGCTGACTTTGTTGTACTGTTGTTTTGTTTGAAATGTCTGACTCCCCTTGCTCTTTGTCTAATA